>JAPYYW010001772.1:0-47668 GCA_030522545.1 Cremastinae sp. A BG-2022a | reverse complement strand
AGTACAGGTGACCTTGGATGACCTTGAATTTTGAGTATGTTGTTTTTGAAACAATTAGCAACAACTTTTTTTAATAAACTTTTGCTCAAAAACCACATGACATCGAGATAATATGACATAAAAACTTTTGTTTTGACTGTACTGATAGAACTACCTTAAAGTAGTTCTACCGTGGTTTTATGGTAAAAATGGTTTTCTATAGAATTTCTTAAAACTTTTCACATATGTTCTTTAACGTGGTGCTCAAGTGTATGTCAAATTTTAAAAGGTTTCTCCATCTAGAAATCGAGATATTTATTATATTGAAAATCATATCTTTTTGTAACTTTCCATAAGAGTCTGTGTTAAAAAAATGTGATTTTCAACATGAAATATCCTGATTTCTAGATAGAGAAACCTTTTAAAATTTGGCACCAACCTTTATACAACATCAAAGAAAGTTTATCTAGTTTTTTTTTAAATCTATAGAAAAAAATTTCAACTAGTGATTTTACCTTTAGTTTACATAGGAAGGAAACTTTTGAACGGACTGTCGCAGTAGAAATACCTTAACTTTTTCGGGGTTTATTTTAAGAAACGGTGTTGTAAATCAATTTGGTTTTTTTTGTAGTGAATTGTATGATTTCTGACAACACGATATTAAAATTTCATCAAATTCTCAATTTTTTAAAATATCGTTATATTAGAAAAATGAAAGTTATCAATCAAATTGCCATAAGGTCCCGTGTAAAAAAAATCAAAGTTCAATGTCTAATTACTTGAAAACTATACGAACGAAATATTTGAAAAAAAATAGAGAGCACTTATTTTGTTCTGAAGAATATCCTGTCCATTTCATCCAGATCTCTATATTTTGATTAAGGTCACTACTCTCTCCTTAATGTTCTAACTCTGCTTTTCTTCTCACGACACGTCTATTACACACTACTCGCACGTGAGCGTACGCGTTCTCGCCTCATTTTCTGCTTTTCCGCTTTGAATTTGCCTTATCGGGCGCAACATTCTTCCTCTGTTTTTTCCACAAAATTATAATTAAGGAAAATTTCAGAACTTTCATGGAGATACACGTCCAGGTTCCGGACGAAAAGTATGAAAATTTAAACGCCTTGTCCTCGCTCGAGTTCAAGGAAATGTAGAGGTGTAATTTGAACTTGCCTCATTCTTCAATTTTATGAGGACGTAATTGCGCAGACACTGCCGAGGATTCAGAGCTATCACGAACATCAGAATAAAATAAGTAGCAGATATAAAATGGAGGCGCGAGCGACAAAAAAAAGATGAGGTATTTGTCGTAAAAAGATATCAAATAAACGGTAATGACGGCGGTTTAATAGTATAATAATAACAATATAACAATAGTCCCGTACTTCGTATTTTTCCTCACATTCCAATTTTATTAATAAAATTAATGAAATAAATTCGTCCGGAATTGAAAAACTTCCGGCTGACGATAAAATTTATAAAAATATATACAACGACTTTATTTGAACGACACTCTAGATAATGAGATATTTATTTTGCATCACCTGCATGAGATAGTGCAAGGTTTATGGAAATTAAAAAACCTCGAATGAAGTCAATTGGAGGGGTGGTTCGAGAAATCAGAATCGCGTATGGAGTCCATCGCTGTGGCTTGAATTTTTGCGGCCCGATGAGCACTAAGGAGTCTCTTCCGTGTTTCGGAGCGTTCGTTCGTTCGTTGCCCTGCGGCGGGTTCGCAGTATAGTTCAACCAAGTTCAACGGTGTATCTCGGCTACTCGTCAGACAAGCGACAAGTGTATTTGGAAGTTTCTTGAAATATAAAAGAAATGGGATTTCCTTGAAGAGTGGAATTTTTAAGTAGTCACTCTGTTTTAAATCGTTGCTCCTATCCACTATATAGCGAAGGAATGCACTAGCGCGTCCACACGGATAAAACCCTCACTCCGACCAGAAATCATTCCCAGCATGTCTGCAAAGTAACGTCGCGTGACTGAGCGATCTTCTGGGAAAACTATGAAAAGCTAAACGCATGTACGACGATGCAAGCAGTGTTTTATTATTATTCTCTTTTTATCATTTCTTGTCCACCAGGGAATTTTAATTCTATTTTTACCGAACGATAACAACGACTATATTCGTGAAAAAAAAGTTTAATTCTAGTAGTCTCTACAAGTGTATATGAAAAATCGATTTTTCAACGATCGAGATTTGTTGCCTGTTCTTTTAACAGTTACTTCCCTGCATCGATTATATTGGTTTATTTTACTAAAAGAGAATTGAAAAAAAAATAGAAGAGCTTGAAAAATGCTACGGTTATATACGTAGAAATTATGAGACGATTATGAGAAGTGAGCTGCTTCTTTGCAAAGAACTTTGCAAAATTTTAAGTGGTTTTACTATCTAGAAGTCGATATATTTAATATTGTAAACCGTAAAATTTAAAATGGGCTCTTACGGGAGAGTACAAAAAAACAGTAAGTTTAAACAATCAGCATCTAACTTACAGTGAAACCTCTTAATATTTAATACGTATGGTGTCCAAGAAAGTTCATAACAAAATTTTTATACGATTCCTAAGAAACGAGATAGCGAATTCCGAAAGAAAAATAATTTAGGCACGTAGGAAGGAAAGCACTGAGTTATTAAAACTAGAGTTTTAGAACTGGAGAATTTCCTTCGTAAAGGTGTGCACAGAGTTGTTCAAAAAAATTACCATTTCTTTTTCGCGGACACACGTTTAATATCTTCGGAATGATAAAAAAGATTTCACATAAAATTTCAGCCATTTAAAGTAGTTCTAGCATTAAATCATAGTTATGAGAGTAACAAATTATGGAGAGTAAAAGAAACTAACTTTTTTTTACATATTAATTCAGTATTGATATTAAAGTACAATATGCCATTCCAAATAGTACATTAATTTTTATACCGGAAATAGTCCAAAAATCGAAATTTCCGGGAAGTTGCACAAAAAATAATATATACATTTCTACGAAGGGAGGCTGGCCTGTTCATTTAGCGCTCGCGTCTTTGCCAATCTTACTCGCCGGTATTTTAATCATCCATTGATTCTCTAGCTAAATGTCTCAATTGCACCATTTTAAAAATTTATTTGTATTATAAAATATAATCTTCTTTCGCGTTTTTCTCACGCATTGCAAAGTCTTTCGATCCATTTGTAAAAAGAACATACATACAAGTGTTATGAAATATTTGCCTTTTAATTTTTTTCTAAAATTAGAATCTCATTCCCTCAATTATTGTAGAGGTGAAAACTTAATGGCTCTTCATTTAAGTGTATAATAATGAATGCCAAAAAAAAGAGTTTTATAATTTCATAAATGTGTGAGATAACCGCAGGTTAAATTGAAATGCTTGTACTGATCGCGCTCGTTGTTCAATTGTTGTTCTTTTTTTAGCAGTCGTCGAATTCACGTGTGACTTCTCGTCGGAATATTGATATACCTCCACTCTCTGTGAGTGACGATCATTAATTCTGACCAACGGTATTAAACTTTCGTCAAGAGCTATTTTTTGCGTTGCGCTAATCCGTACATAGTCGCGCTGGAATAAACTTGCCGTACTGCATTCACGCGAAACTTTTACTTTTATGATTGAGGCATGGGCAAAACTTACGTCGTGGTTCCACTTCGTCAAGATTAGCGGCCACTCAAGCATGCTCAGCTAGCTCGCGCACTTGCATTGTGAATGTTTTTTTTGCATCTGCCGCGAGCCACGTACGTACCATTTTTTTAACTTATATAATGGATTATAAATTTAAAAAAAAATCAAAAGATACATTTTCAGGGCGCTTCGAAAAACTTTCAGTGCCAATAAAGAATTAGATTATTATTTATAATATACAATATTAAAATTATACAGCTACGTGTGTATCTCGTCGTTTGTTTGAACAATTTTTTGTGAAAATCGTGGGACATTATACGATGAATTAAAAAAAAGAACTATGAGAAAATATAAATTTACTCTAGGGGGTAAATGTATACTTTTTTCGAGTCGGTGCAGAAGCAGGAATCAGAATAAGGGCACTATATCGATATTTTGACAATAACTTACCAGTTCGGTGGGCATCGTGTTGCACGATCTCAGTGGTAAGTTATACGTAATCGGTGTTGTTTTGCTTCTATACTCCTGCAGACAAGAACTGTTCTTCGACAATCCACGAGGATATACGAGGCCATGAAATTCGGAATTGCCCTCCATCGATATGTGAACGATTATCGAGTGTCTCGCACACTCTATTTCTACGGTACTCGCTATGGCTGCGGTCGCTACAAATAAAGCAGAGTCAAGTGAATCAATTACGCCTATATGCATTTCTATATACATATATACACTGAGAGATATTACCATAGTAGATTTTACCATAAAGTGACAACTATACTAATTATTTTAGATCTGATTGTATTTTAATAGTAAAACAATTCATATTTAGGAAAAATTTCGTATAAAATATTGTAATGATATCGCTATTTCTACCATGTGCTATAGAGAGAGCGAACCGCGAGAAAAACAAAAACATGTCCAAACTCAGAGGGAGTAAGATAGAAGAATAGAAGGGCAGTAAGTTAACTGTACTTTTCACTTCTCTACTCTTGATATTATTTTTTCGTATTTCATCTTGAATGTGGCTGCTATAAAAAAAATTGACTATTTTGGAATAAATTTACTCAAAAAAACCTCTTCTGCAGTTTTTTGCAACGCCAAATTTAACTTAAAATATGGTCTTGAGTAGAGAAGTGAAGAGTTAAAACTGCAGAGGAGTTTTTTTTTTGAGTAAATTTATTCCAAAATAGTCAATTGTTCTAAAGTAGCCAAGTTCAAGTTGAAATATGAAAAGATATGGTCATGAGTAGAGAAGTGAAGAGTAGAGCTAACGTACTGTCAGAATAGAAGAAGTAGTGCTCCAGCGCTGAGCGAGAGAGACGATATTAACGTGAGAGAGTGGGGGCTCGCGTGCTCAGAGACCACCTTATATTGCGGCGAAAGGGTAACAGAGACAGAACGTGGATTTTTTCCACCGCATGGAGGGGGAAGCGGGGACGGATATCACTCCAATCCCTAACATCCGCCAATGGATGGGAGAAGTATAAATAGCGGTGCGCAAGCACAGTAATGGCAGACATTTCCCAATCTCTCTGGAACGCACACCTATTTCTTGAGCAGATCGGTATTGGTTGTAGGTGGTTAACCACCGATTACTTTAGTGACACCAAATTTCGATTTAAAAAAAAAGAAAATTTGTTACAAACGTCCTACAATACTGAAAACGGAGCCACATTTACATGTATATTGTATATGTCTTCTTGAAGTGGGGTGCTCTATGGCTTATGTTCTGTAACTCTCTTGCAGGATATCTACGCATTGCCGAATACTGTCTGCGAAAAAGTTTAAGAACATTCGTTTTTGGCAATTGTGAAGCTCGTAATGACGAATAATATTGACCTTCACGACTTTTTATATCTTTTTTTTTAATTATAAAAAACATTGGTTAATGTGCGGTGTAGGTTTTTAACGACTGACTGTCCCCAAAGTAACCAAGAGTCATAGAAACGTTAGTTTTTCCTCGTGTTACTTCATCAGAGTCAACATTAGCATTATATGTAGGGTATGTGTGTTTCATATACACAACACGTTATTAAGTCTTTTTGAAGGTCAGCTCCGTTTTAATTTTTCAAGTTTATTAACCTTTACAAACTGCTACTTGTTTTTTAAATATACTTATTTAAAATTCCATGTACCTGATATACCGTCGTATGGAAATAGTGTCGGGGGGATAACGATGATACGCACGGGGATCAATTTTAATGTGCGAAAGAACCATCAGTCGAATAAATTGTAATACGAAATTAGTTGCGCAACAGTTTAGCTGATACTTTTTGGCAAGTCGACGAATATGCCGTTATAGTATCGATAACATACTCAAGGCGCAGATGTCAGCCGCCATCAGGGACATCAATATTCTCGCTAGCTTCTTCATCGAATGGCTTACTTCTGAATTAATCCCCTTCCCCTCTGACTTTCCGCACTTATTCGGCTCTGTGACGTGACAAAATAATGTACCGTAAATTAAAACTGTACTGGCAATTAGTTTGGCGCGTACGCCTGACGGGAGACAAACGCTGTATGAAATTAGCCACGAAGATAGTAATCCGTCACTGCTGCGCTTCAAAATTAGGAACCCGGAGTGTAATTTAGGTCTTACCACGTCGTCGGTGCTTTATTCTCAGGATACATAACAACAGAGTGTGATCACAAAATTGTCATTCAAGCGAAAAGACGGACAATTATGAGAACGACGTGAACTTGACTCGCGTTAGAAACACGTACACGTGTATGCTGTATATACTATAATAAATAACGTGACGTCACGAAACCACTCCGCATCGGATGCTCGCCATTCGATTCCGAGCTTTTATACGTTATATCTGTATATATCTCACCCGGTATTACACATATTTATCCAATATATATATTTCAAAAACGTGAGATTGATAGCGAATTTTATTGTAATAGTGTGATTTTTTAAAGAATTTGTTAAACTTTTGCATAAACCATCTTTGATGCCGTGGACATAAGCGTATTAATTTTAAGAAGTTTCTCTGCATTGAATTCGAGTTATTCATTAATTTCAATTGCCTTTCATACGTTAAATACAAAAAAATATTTGAGTGATTATATTTTGTCAATTTTTCATTGAATTTCGAACGGTGCCACGTTACATTTTATCTTTTTGTCAAAATGTACAGTTTGAGTAATTAACAAACGAGAATTTGCAAATATGGATAATTACGATTGACTCCAATGTTCACAATATTTTGTCGTTAATAAGTAAGATAATAAGTATCAGTAAAGCAGCTAACTGAGCGAGCAGTGCTTTATTTTGACAGTTTTAAAAATAACGTAGTCATACATTAGGACTAAGTGTTTTTTTCGTGACTAATTAATGCATGCATTCCCGCTATATGAATTTTTTATCCGTCGCGATGATTCAAGTTGGTCCATATTATACATACGCATAGTATATATTGGCGATGGAAGAATATCCGAGGATGTGAGAGAAACAGGCTCCCACGGAAAGAAGCCTGTTGCTCGTGAGTACGAAAGGTCGATGACCGCGCTCACCGAATACACGGCCAACTTTGCTCTCTGGTCAACACCTTTAATGTGTCTTTGACATTTTATATTTATATATCTGCATTTCGAAACAATAATTATCTATTTAATTAATCAGTTTACCGCTAAATTAAAAATTTGTTTAAGGGGTTTCAGTACAGCTGGCGAAAATAAATTAAGTTTAACATATTAAAAGTATAGGGAATCGAAATTTATTAAGATCACGATGAAAATGAAAAAGAAAGTTCTTTGTCACTAAAGAAATTTATATAAATTCAGAAAAAAAATCGTCTACATTGTTTTCGAGTAATCGAGTGTTGAAGTTACGTTCTTATACACGGAAAGTATAGCTATATTGTCTAAAGATCACTATTTTATGGTCCAATTGTTCGGAAAATATGTAGAAGAAAATTTTAAAAAAATCGAATTTACGAATTTTATATGAAAGTACATCCTCTTCAAATTTGAATGAATTTTTATTATTTCGTTATGTGTACCGAATCACCTTAAGGTGGTTGATCTGTAACAGTCATAATCAAAACATTCTTCTATTTTTATGACATTTTTCTGACGTTCAGATTCATTTTTGAGTTTAACTTTATTCAGAAAAGTTATTGCAAATTTATTGAGGAACAACTATACTCTGAATACAAGATTATCCAAAGTGGCAAATATCAGGTCTACTTAGTAGATAAATAAAACACATTTTTTTATCATAGATTTAAAAAAATTAAACAAAGTTTCTTCTGTGTTATAGTATAAAACTCTCTGCAAAATCTCAGAAGACTTCATCGTTTGGAATTTGAGATATTTATTTTTGGAAATTGGAATTTTAACGCGCACTTTTATAGAGATTGTATAAAAAAAAGTGATATTTGTCATTAAATATCTCAACTTTCGTACGGTAAAATTTTTTAAAATTTTGCATACACGTGCCTATAACGTTCAAAAAAGTTTATGCAAATTTTGAAAAAAAATCTATCTACGCTCATTTTACAGATCAACCACCTTAATGGATTATTCCGCTATATAATAATACTGAGATCCGGGAAAAGCAGCTTCCTGTTTCCGGCAACGATTTAACTTGTGAGAATGTCTCAATGTCGAGAATTCCATATGAATCTCACTCCGCAGACGTGGACTGTTGTCAATGAAGGGAGAATCAACATGAATTTTCACTCAAGCCTCAGTCCGTCTTGTAAGGAACCATAAAAATGATAATGAGATATGCGAATTGACTACGGAAAAGAATTTTTTTAAATATACGATGCAAATGTATTTTCCATTCCTTCCCTCGTAGTGCTTTCTTTTTCAAATTGTTTCTCCCTCATTCACCTGCACAGTACCACTTGTTCTATACTCGCTTGAGCGATACGAGCATCTTTTAAGAATGTATCAAAAAATAAATTTTTTATATTAAATTTGTAAAATTTAGACTCTAGCTTGTGCTAAAAAATGGACAATTTCTTGAGTCTTAGTTTGACTATCAATTAGTAACTTGAGTATATTTTAACTATAATTTAAACATTTTTTATTGTTTAAACAATTTAATTTTTAAAAACTTACTGTTCATACAAAATGAACATTTCTACGATACATATAAAAAAATTCACAAAAATCTCATGAAACTTCAAATCGAAAGTTCGCGCGAACCGTTACTCGAGTCGAGATTCTTCAGGCGAATTCCACTTATCGTCCACAAAGCCTCTATCCTACCTTATTACATTGAGTTTTTGTAGATATTTTTGACGATAAATGAAACGCAGCCTTCTCTCTTATATATTGGAGACGTAAAATTATAACGTTTGTTTTTTCTTCTTCTGCCCAACGAAGCCTGCATCTCCAACCTGTTTCACCTTTCTTTCCAGCCCTTCCTAAGTTTCCGCATCTCAAGTAAATATAAAATACTTAAGTATAGTCGAATAATACGTAAATGTATAGTGTGGAAAAAGCCGGTAGAACGTTTATGTATATACAGTTAGTGAAAAAAGGGAGATACAGGATGTACAAGTATAATGGCGTAATTTCCAACAAGACTGGACGACGACGATGTACGCATCGCAGATTGCATGTCGTGAATTGAGATGAGGAACGGAGAGAAGCGGGAAAAAGAGGAACACATAGTTATGCAATAAGTGTACGAAGCTCGCCCAGCATTATATCGTATTCAAAGGTGGATGTCTCTCCCGGTGTGTGTGTGATTTTTATGCGTCGTCGTCGTATAGCGACGCGTAAGCAGCTGCAATGTCAATCTCTCTCCCTATACACTCTTCCGTTCACTATCGAAAAGACAATTCACCGAACGATTATGCATAAGCGATGCCATGTACACGCGTTTACTGAATTATTATTTAGAAGAAACAACGACCTGAGGACAACATAGTCACATATCCTGGCTCCCGAGCTTATTATGTCCTGACATACTATTTATTATAATAACGCACTGCATTCTTTCCATCACCAGATCAAAAATTAATTAGCGACACGTTTCATTTACAGATCAGACCTCAAAGAAATTCATTCCGATTGTCAGTTTAAACAGAAATGTAATGTAAAATGCATAATAATTCTAATATTGACAATTCGTTTTTCGTTCATCTATTTATATATGAGCAATTTCACCTGAATTCAACGATAATTTTAGGATGACATCCTCGATTTTTTTAATTTTTTAACATATTATTGTAGATGCAAAATAAAGTATCCATGCCAATTTTGATCTATCTTGACGCGTACAACAGAAGTTTCGTAAATTTCTTAAAATATTCATAGCTTCTACAATAGTTAAAATATCGTAATGTAATTAAGGGACATTTTTTTGTTTTTTAATATATTTTTTGGAAAAAAAAATTAAACTGAGAAAAATTTTTTTTGTATCTTTTTAGACGTTTTAAGCTCACACATTGAATTTTCTATCGAAGTTAAATATTTTGTTGAAAGTTGGTCAATTGACTTTGTCGTCGTCAGCTCGCGTTGTCAGTTTCTCGAGGTTAAACATAAAGAGGCTCAACATTATTTGAAAATATTTCAAAAATTACCTCGATAGCTTACATTTTTTACGACTAATCGACAAATCGTTGGTAAATTATTAAAAAGTCAATCAACAATTCTTTTAGTTGTCTAATTGCTAATTATTTTAAAAATTCTATTCAAAAAATATGTTGAGCATTGTTGTGTCACCTGTTTATATTAATATAAAGAGCTGAAATTTGCACAGGCTTCTTTTTATTAAATGAAACTTGAAGGAGATCGATTCCAACCATTCGTCGACATGAGAGGCGAAGCCATCCATATGTAACATGTATATACCTACATTTCTTAAAGCTTTTGTAAATTGAGCATAGTAATGCTAATTTATGGTAAACTTTGTTGCACAACTAATTCGTTACTTTCTGCTACTAAAAATAAAGTACGTTTACAATAACAAAATATTGCGCGATCGTCTCCTCGCGTATGCAGGGCGCGTAAGCATCGACGCGATGCATCAGGGTCGTCACGCCGCGGCAATTCTTTTTCTATTCTTAATTTGTTTTTCGGTAATCAACTCCGGTTTCTTTTCATTTCGAAACTTATTTAAACGTCTTTCAAGATATGGTATCTTGAGGCTAATCGATCTGGCAAAGCCTATGCTGCAAACGTGAACATTGATTACGGAAATGCTTTCTCTCTCTCTCTCTCTCTCTCTCTCTCTCTCTCTCTCTCTCTCTTTCTGCATATTTTGACCAACATATACGCCGTAACGCAAGAAATTACGATGGCTCACAGTACGATCTCGACGCTTTCATCTTCTTAACTCAATCACATTTGATATAATTAATAATAATAATGATAATAATAATATTAATAATAATATTAATAATAATGCACCAAGTTATATCTTGATTTGGGAAGGAAGCTTTTTTGAAGTGCTCAAAAGAGCTATGCTAAATTTCAAGAAAATTTACCATTCAGAATTAAAAATATTTAGAGTTGAAAATCGTAATATTTAACACGAGCTATGGGAGAGTATGAAAAATTGGAATTTTTAACTATCTCAATTTCTACATGATGAATCCTCTTAAAATTTGATTTGATACACATTTGAATGTCATATCAAAGAAATTTTTGTAAATTTTCAATGAATTCTTAAAAAAGTAATAAAATTATAGAACTATCTTAATGAATTTGAGGCATTTTTACTGCGACAGTCCGATCAAAAGTTTCTTTCCTATACGTAAACTCTAAAGGTAAAATCATCAGTTGAATGTTTTTTTATAGATTAAAAAAAAACTATAGATAAACCTTCTTTGATGTCGTATAAAGATTTGTACCAAATTTTAGAAAGCGTTATCACCTAGAAATCAGGATATTTCATGTTGAAAATCACAGTTTTTAACACAGGCTCTTATAGAAAGTTACAAAAAATTATGATTTTCAACAATAAATATCTCGATTTCTAGATGGAGAAACCTTTTAAAATTTGCTATACATACTTGAGTATCATGTTAATCTGTGCAAATTCTGTAGAAAACCATTTTTACCATAGAACCATGGTAGGACTACCTTAATCTCGTAAATCACCTTCAATGTCAGAAAAATCGAGAAGAATATTTTTTATTTGATTGTACCAACAGAACTACTTCAAATTGTCATTGATGTTACAACGATCAGGAAAAATTAATGAACTTGTAGCCAATATATGAAAAAAGAAGCAATAAAAAATACTGCGACGTCGGATAATAATAACAAGTCACGTTTCTCTCTGCTCATTTCTTCTCTTCCGTGTTCTTTCCATTATAATAGTATAGAATTCGCGTTGATCGCGTTCCTTCTAATCGAATAAGTATCTTCAAATCGTTAAATTATTTCACAAAAATGAGAAAAACCCAATGAATGGTCACATGAAAAAATAAAAAAAGCTGTCATTTTCGGGAACTCGATGGTGCCGGTACGTGCATCCGGAAGAGGCGCGAGGAATAAAAATAGATTATATCGATTGTTTTCCAGCGATATCACGTAAAAATTAAAAAAAAAAAGAGCAGCAAGAATACTGGGTGGGAGTATTTTTTTTCGTTTTATATCTTTCTCTTATTATTTGCTACTGCAAATTCCGTTACGCACTTAACAAGAGAAGTAGTTGGTAGGCTAGCAGCATGAATAAGAGCTCACCCCATTATTATAACTGTTGTTGAGCGATAGCGAATCGGCAAGATTCTACACGGGCGACATCACGCGATTCGCTCTGGCACTTTTTGCCCCGCGCCAACACGTGTGTGCTCTCCTTGTTAATCATTAAAAAAGTACAGCTAATTCTACAGTTTAGAATATAATCATCGAAAATAGTATGTGCATCGTTTAATAATAATATGTTTATGGCGTCCTAAATTATTTCATTGTTTTTTGTATCTCAATCCAGTTTATGAACAATTTTATCGCTCAATTCAATGACGATTTGACGATGACGCTTTCATTTTTTTCATATTTTATTGTAAATACAAAAAGAAGTATCCATGCCTATTTTCAACCCTCTAGATCTTAACGCGTACCGAAGTTTCTTAAAATTCTTAAAATATTCATATAGCTTCTACAATAATTAAGATATAAGAAGTCAATTTTTTTGTTTGTAATTGTTTGAATTTGATTTTAATTGTTTGGGTTTAATTGTTTGAGATCTTCTATTAAATTACGATACCTTAATTATTGTAAAAGCTGTAAATATTTTAAGAATTTTACGAAACTTTAGGACGCGTTCAGATAGAGGACTAAAATAGGAATAGATACTTTATTTCGCATCTACAATAACATATTAAAAAATAAAAACAAATGAAGAGATCATCGTCAAATCGTCGTCGAATTTAGATGGAATTGCTCTTATACAAATATTTAAGGACACATTCAAATACAATATATTTCTTTCGGTAAGCAGTACTTCGATGTTATAACGTTTGTGGTATGGTAAAAAAGAATTCTCATGACAATAATGCTGTTGTTATTCTCTACATATTCTGCGAATAAATGAAAGGAGAATATTTTGAACAAGGGCATTAAAAAAAGAAATAAAGAGACATAATAGAATTGAACGAAGGATACACATTTCACGTTGGATGACTCCCGCAGCCTTGGTTCGATTCGCTTCAACGCTGCCACTTGCATCTCTTCATTTGTGCATTTTTGTTGTTTTAATGCTATTTACACGCTTCTTCATATCGGTATCCGCCCGCTCTACACTCATTTATACGCTTAACTCGCACCCATCTCAATTCATACTCATTTTTTTTTACATACGTATAAAGTACAGATCACTTTGGATGACCTTGAATTTTAAGTACGTTGTTCTTGAATCAATTAGTAATAACTTTTTCTAATAAACTTAAGCTGCGACATCATAAGGTACAGAGGTAAACTAAAATAAAAATGTGTAATTTGACTGTCATGGATCTACTACTTTAACAGTATATACAGACTATCGAAAAATATGAAAAAATCTGTTGTTTTTTTAACTTGAACGATAACATTACTTTATTATTTTATATTTCTTTTGATGAAATCAATTTTTAAAAAACTTTCATATATTAATCTCATTGGATGATATGTGGCTCAAACTCATTGATTGTCATTGGAAGCTGTTGTTTTGCACTTGGTTGAGCAGTGAGAGGCTTTAAAATTGTATTTTATCGACAAGCGATACTCGAAACGATTACTTGGGGTTGATCATATTCTGACCGCGTTAAATGATCCTCTCACTCAATTGTTTTATCTATATTTCTTGAATATATCTTGCCGAAATTTACTCAGTTAAACTCGTATTTTCAATCGGAAAAAATTGTCATTGCTACGATGTACGAGTCGATCAGCCACGCATATATTGAATTACTGCGAATGTATTTGGACCGAAAAATATCTTTCACTAGAACAAATGTACCTCGGTGCAAAGGTCACAACCTTTTTGCAAAAACCGCAAATTAGAAACAACAAAAATCTCAAAAATTACTTTTTAAAAGGTTGCAATCACTTTCAGTTTGTGTAAGATGAAGAGATAAAAACTTTCACTTTAGCAGGATGATTTTTCGACAAAATGGTGACAGCAATGTCAAGGAGAGTTGCGATATGTGATGCGGGTGCAGTAGCTGAGATGAATTCTGCGTCAATCCGTATTTATATACCATTTGCGGTTCGCGTAACATGAGAAGAGGCGAAATTTGTCAGACGTGCTGGTACAATGAGTGGAATTTCCGTAAGTCGCTTTTTGTGGTTTTATCGGCGGTGGGAGGTGTGCATGTTGGCGTAGACTTTCGACTGGACGGAAGCGCAGCAGGATTGTCCGCGCGTGTGGAAAGAGAAAAGAGAGAAAGGACACAAGCGATAGCAAGAGGGAAATTTCTTCTCTCGTCGGTGCTTCCAACTCGCACTTTTCTCCTGCTTATTTAACTCTCTTGAAAAACACGAGACGAGCGCGAGTCTCGTTTTACGTGAGAATTTAGGTCACACAATTCTGCGATCACCTTCTCCCACACATCGAACCACCGTTTCGAGACTTACTCCGTCGGCTGTGCATCAAAATGCAATATGCATATATTCAGACTTTACGCTCCTTTTTAACACTTCCTAAACTTAACATTACTCTAATCACGCAAAATTATTCCTAATCGTCGAATTCCGAATCGAATACGTCGTTAGTTTCATATAACCTGACGACTATGATATGAAATAAAAATTGCGGTACCCGCAATGTCCGGAGACGCACAAATATGCAATCGAGCGACGCGCTTATGAAAATCAACCAAATTGGTATTATCAACCAAACTTTTTTGGTAAAATCAACCAAACTTTTTTCTCCGTGTATGTTTATGTCCACAAAACTCGGAAACTAGACTATGGATTGACTTTATATTGTTACTAAACATTACATTTTAACAAAACAATGTTTATATATACTTTTTATTCCGAAATTTCAGCGGAAACGGAACATTTGAAAATATTGTTTTTCGCTAATATGTATATTAGGGTGGGTTAGGGTTTATTTTTCTATTAAAATGCAATGTCCAGTAAAAATTTCATGTCAATCCATCGGCTACTTTTCGAGTTGTGTGGACACAAACACATGGAAGCTAAATTTTCATATATAAGATTCTGATCCAATTTTTGATTAGATTTCAATACTCTTTTCAAATTTGAATTTTTTAATGAAAAACTAAAGAGTTAAATATACTTACACGTAAGTAAAGGAGGTATTTGGGCTGCCTGTATCATTCGGTATCTGGAAACCGTCACCTGAAACAAATATTTATTTTTCTGAAACCAGTAGATACGTAGTTCTCTGATGAAAAGCGCTAACTGAGGCTACTCTGTCTTTTAAGTGACATGTCCATATCTCTAAACTCTAAGTTTGATATACAACGTGATATGATGAATTTTTCCGTAAAAGACTAAAGGAAAATCGAAAATTGCGATACGGAGGTTGTTCTCATCAAATTAAAGAACTAATGCTTGATGAAAGTTATGTAGAGGTGCCCAGAACAAGATTTTCAGTAGTAGAAGAGAATTTTAAAAAAATCACTTTTTTGATCCCCCCCCCTCCCCCCAGTTATATATATATTACTCGGGATGACCCCAAGAATAACATATTTCAACGACAACTAAATCGGAGGTGTAACTCCTATACTACGCCATAAATACTAAAAATTGGTTTTGAAGGATAGACACTATTAAATTTGCAATAAAGTATCGCATTGCAGAGCTGCTTTCAATAGAATGTCAAAAAATTTAAAATTAATTCAGGCTTATACATGCCTGTCGTGTCTCTTGATATAATAGAAAAAAATTCGTTCATTGAACATGGCGCAAGATCACGCATCGATCACTTGAAGATTGAAAGTGCTGACCGCTTTGTTCTTCATTGGCGCTGTTGATTTCGTCGCCTTATAAGGTCAGACACATCGCGCGAATATCCCCGCATTCTCGTGCACGCGTATACTGGTTTCTCGGTATGGGCTTTGTCAATGTTTTACTCCTCAGACGCGTCAGCAATATTATACTCATATCCTTTTTCGGAATTTACTATTTTTTTTATAGTGAATATAGTTCTGTAAACTTTAAATCATGACCACCCGCGTTGTTACATCTATATACAAATAACTACTATTTTCTTTGCGAATTCCATTCCATGAGTATCTCTTTGCGTGGGCACCGATTCGGGTGACGTCACTCTCTTAGCGGACTTGCGTGGGCAACCATTTCCCCCTTCGACTATACGCACGTATGCGGGATATTCCACGCCAAACCTACCACTAATTGACTTTTACAACCTCGATAAAAAAAATTATGTCATGCTTTATTACGATTTAAGGTTGTAAAGTAGTACATCTACGAAACGATTTTTTTAGAAATTTGTTAAAATTTTGCATAAACTGTACACCTGACATTCTATTCTATTTGAAATTCTATTGAATGTAGCTTAATAGTCTTTACCCTCCCAAAACAAATTTTTTTCTTTCGAATAGTGTTGAATTTATTGTGATCCATAGCCTCGTTATACCTATATTAGGATCTGAAATAAGTCGATATGACATCTAGCAGCAAATTCTAAACTACTGAAAGAGTGCATTTCTTGAGATGTATTTGAGATTGTACTCTCTTTGTCGCCATATTAGCTTAGGCCATGCCTCCATGTCAGATCCCATAACTTATTCATAATTTAATATTGTCAAATTTGACGATGTTTTCAGTCTTCCTAGAAAAAATCATCATTTTTCTGTGCAAGAGAGATATATAGATGAGTCTAAGAGAGACAAAGAGTGAAAAATATATACGTATATTGTCCCATCTAGATATATTACATATATTACATCCGTTACATAGAACCGTCAGTGGGACAAAGACAGATAGGTGCGCGGTATATGAATGCAGGAAAAATAACGAATATAAAACATATCCCATGTGTGGCATCTAGATGTAACACATAATTTAATATATCATATATAAATTTGATGATTTGACAATTCAAATGAGGCCAATAAATGTTAAAATTTTCAGAAAAGGTTCGATGAATGAAAAACTATTTGACTTTTAACAAAAATGTTTTGGGTGTTTTGACATTTTTAAAAGAGGTTGAGACACTTTGTAACATTTACAAGAGATGTTCATAAACACATGAAGATTTTAAAAAAGATTTAAAACTTTCGTCATTTTTAAGAAGACAAGTTGAGAAACGGTGGAAACTGTGAAAAATACTGTGAAAAAAGTAATTTTTAATGAAAAGTAAAATATATTTATGTTTAACTGTAACTGACATTAGGTCTAAAGCTCGTTGATTTTTTCGCACTAGTGCGACAAAGTAAACACGTTGCTATGGACAAGATCGTATTATTTTATATGTCAACTACAATTGATAACACTGTCATCACTTTCGCTTCTGTCGTTTTGACAACTTCCAGAATTTCATTTTTTTGAGACATTTTTCTCTTATTTTTTTAGTATGCGCATTTTACCTAAAATATGTAGCATACCGATGATATGAAATGTTTGAGAAAGCGCACGTGAAGTGAATTTGCCAATTTAGAAAGTCGCCTATATTCGTTAACATTAATGCACGGGACTCAATCTTATTCATCTATTGTTGTTGTAAATACATTGTCGGTTATGATAGTTTGCTACACTGCTTGCCACGAATGAAGCTCCCCCTTCTTACCTCCGTCTCTCTTTTCCATTTTAAATCTCTCTATCTTTGTCTCCATCTCGTTCTCTGGTGGCGTGCCCGTATCAGACGGAAACGTCCTCACAGTTTTTTCTCAAGCGATTTTCTTTCGTTATAATTGCGATCCATTGTCTCGATGATTCCATCTCGTCGACACAGCGATCGAAAAAATTTGTGCGTCATGCGATAGTGGCATTTTCAAAAAATATTATTTTCTAGATGAATTTGATGGAGGCCAATTGCTTTTCTATGAAGATTGAAAACACTTGGAAATGACTCTATTTCAAATAGTGTGGTACATCGTGAAAAATTTGGAGCTTCGGATATATAGAAATAATCAGCAAGAACTGAAACTTTCGTTTTTTTTTTCGAGTATATTGTGTTTCCAGTACAATATACAATGTGAGAATAATAAAGTGAGTGGAAGGCTCGAATGGTTTACACGAAAGTCCCCTTGAGCTACGAGAGTGAAACGTGTGCGCGAGGCCTGATACAGAAAGAGAGATACAAAAATAGAGAGAGACAAGGGGAGGAGGGGGGGCGCAGGGAGAAAGAGAAGGAAAGAGAGAGAGAAAGTATGGTCGTGTCGGTTCACAGATCATACACCGATACAGTATTCAAAAGAATAAGAGGTAGGGCGTGGTTTAGTAACGCAATGGCTGTGCAAGCAAGATATACAGGGTGTATCTAAAACTCATATGTAATTCCTTAAGGTGCTTATAGCCGGAGATCGAGATCTCCGTGCGAAATCGTCAACTAAAAAGTCTGGCCAGGACTTTGTACAGGCTCTCCACGAGTAGAGTGTCATTGATATAGGAAAAATTTTGCCCCTGGGGGCAAAATGGGCCCCTAAAATATTCAATGCGCAAAGTGTTTGGGGGTGAAATGGACTCACTAGATTTTTAAAAACCTACAAATATTTTTTTTCGAGCAAAATGAGCTTTTAAATTTTTGTCAAATAGAAATGGTATTGAACAGACAAATAACAAGAAAATTTGATTCAAGTTTGTAAAATCATTAACTGTTAGTGCATTTTTATACTAAATATACATGGCAAAAAAACTCAAAAATATAATACGAGTAAAAAAAACTCACGTTATAAAATTTTTTGGGGGGGGGGTATTTTGTCCCACATTTTTCTATTTTTTATTTATAGTAGTCACGGCAAATTAACACATAAGTAACATTTAACAAGGGACTAAAAAAAAGTGAAACGAGTGAAAAAACTGAGTTTTCAAGCATTTTTTTGATAAGGGGCCCATTTTGCACTTCCCTCACATGTACAGACGTTGTTTAAAATGTAAAAAGCTCGATGTTTGATTCTTTTCAACAGGTCGAGTGAGTGTCTGTGCTTTCCGCTGTCGCGATCATTTTGCAATAAATTTTATTTTGTTTGAATGAAAAAATAAATCGCTCACATTATATCGAATCTTGATTTCGGATTACTCAAACTCTCTTTCCCATGATTTTATTGTTCCATCTTCCCGCGATCAGGAACTTTCCATTAGAAAATTAGCCTTGCTTTTCCTCCGCTTTATCAAAAAGAACTACAGCCGGTCAGTGCAGGTTCAGGAACTAAATTTTGCGTTCCCGAGGCGCTCCGGCCACTGGCGCCCAAGTATCGAATTAAATTGGAAATGTTAGATTTGACTTTTGGGCGAAGTTCCAGCGGTACCGAAATCGGTATCTCGAAGCCGTTAAGAAATTCGTAACAAACCGTAAACAATATACTGTTAATATAGTTTACAAAATACTGTTAATATCATGAATAAAAATCAGTGAGAAATGTGTTCTTACCAGAAGCAACGTCAGCATGGAACCCCGCCAGTCCATGACTGAAACGAAAGAAAAAGTTTCAATTGACAACAATTTTTTTTACAAATTAAAAAAAAATTGTATTTGTTCATTCGAATACAAGAGCCTTAAAACTTATTAAATAAAAAAAGAAATTTATTATTAATATATTGTAACAGAATTAAAATCGATATAGTAATAATAAATTTTCATACCGATAGGTCGATTTTTATAGAATTTCATACTCTACAGTGCCATCTGATCACGATGAGTTAAAATAAAATAGCTTATGTTCAAATCCACGTTGTAAACTGTCTCTATGACAAATTTCATTCAAATCCATACAGCAGCTTTTGTGTAATTGAGTAACAAACATCCAAACATACAAACTTTCACATTTATATATTAGTAAGATTTTAAAGAAAAACGTATATCCATTTTTTTCATGTTTCTCTTACTCACATGCCACGTGGACTGCTTTGTCAAACTATTGTGCACATGTGCTACAAGTAGTCCACTGCTGGTATCAACGCCAGGCAACAGAGATTGTGGAAGCCCTTATCTGATTACCAGAACGTACGACTATTTTCCCTTATTTCCCGACCTAGTATCCATACTTCTCTCTATAACCTCCACAATCGAAATTATGCGCAGCAACGCGCTATGTATGTACACGAGTGACTACAGTGCCACAACAGCAAAACGTATTTTATCCCGTTTCTGTATGAAACCTAATTCATTATGTATTCACTCCTGTCTAACCTTCATATTAAGTATAGATTAAAGCGTTATTGGCGTAAGGGAACAGTGTCTGTTTAGGGATCCGAAAGCCCCAATTCGATACTCGGCGTCTTAATTTTTTTTAATTGGAAAAATAAAAAGTTTTAAATATGTACTAACCCTAGGACCCCACACTGGGGTTAGTCAAACCCCACGCCATTTTTCGAAATGTGTCATAGGCCAAATATCGTTTTAATATTGGCCTTTTTTTCCTATTAAAATTAAGTTTCTTTTTTTTTCTATGAAAATGGTCATTTTTTTGAGGATTTTCCGAGTATTTAAAACAAAAAAAAGTTTCTACGATAAAAATTGTAAATTTAGCAACAATTTGAAAACTGAGGGTTTACATAACCCCTGTGTGGGATCCTCGGATTATACGGATAGTGTGGGGTCCTAGGGTTAATAATCTCTAGCTTTGAGCGAAGTTTTGTTTCGCGTACACTTCGTTTTGCCCGAGTTGGAGCTTCTTTTCTCTAGACTACATGCCCTGGGGTCTTTTGATAAAAGTTACGTGTTCACCGAGTACAGTTCCGGTGTACGGAGGGCGCCAAGTTTTCGGACAAGATATTCACATAATAATAGCTAGAGATACGCCGCGTCGCTTTATTGTTAATGCGCGACTGCGGAGGAAATGCCCGATCAACAAGAGGAGATGGTGCGATCACTTTTTTTGCCGGTTGGCTGAAGATCAAAATTTGCGAATATAAGCAGAACCTCAGGCCACAGGTCCGAAATTTTTCGAGAAAATGATCGTTGTGTGAAAGCAAAGAGAGATTCATTCCCTAGAGCAGAGCGCGTGAGAAGCTCTAACTCTCACACTGAGATCAACGAGGTATAACGAATCGAGCTGAAGGAACGCGACTCGTCATTGGAGGCTCAGGAACGGCTCATCGTGGGCCCCGAGAGATTGCTTCGCGATACATACGCTCAGGAACGTAAAAATTGCGTCCTGTATACCTGAGACTCGTTCAGAAAATATCTCCGAATCATAAACTTCTTCAACGAACGGAACGATTAATCCTCATCCTCTTTACCGATTTGTATCTTTCTCTTAAAAAAAATTCAAAAGTAAATTGAAAAAGAAAACAAAAACAGATATTATACTGAGAGAGAGAGAGAGAGAGTGCAAGACTCGTTTTTACTCTATAAGAAACAACAGATGGTTGATTTACTCTACTGGAACGAAGAATTTTTGCGAGAAGTAACTAACACCTTGTATAGTTTTTCTTCGGAAAATCTATTGTTTACTGAATTACCAATAAATTATACCAATGGTATACCTAAATGTTAAAAATAAAATGTACAGTGACGTACATTAAATTTGATTTTTTTAATCTTTTAGCTCGAATAATGGACATTTCGATTCAGTCTTCAAGTTTTTAATAGATAATTTTATAAGCTTTCGAACGATGATGGTTAATTGCGATCGGACAATAAATAAATCATTAATGAAAATATTAATTATGTAATTTAAAAAATGTAAAATTGACCAAAAAACCCTCCTGAGAATATCCATAGACCAAATTATAGATATGACCTTTTAAGGATGTTGTTTTCAAAATCGAAAATAATGGGAAATTTTTGAAATTTTTACATAATAGTAAATAACATCTCCAAATAAACGTCGTGTAAAAATTTCACGACGATTTATTACGAAACCTCTCACCACAAACTTTATACTTATATATTGCAACATCGAGATTGTCGAAAAATCGCCACTTTTCGACCTAGTGACATGAATACCTATTTGGTTAAAATTTTTAAAAAAGTTCTTTTTTTAACGATCGAGAGAATATTTTCAATCATTTCTCTTCTTTTTGACGTACAAACGTTCAAGGTTTTTCATCGCGCCGATAGTTACCTTCGCGTTATGTTTTTCCTTTCGCGACAATATCTTCGATTTAATATAACTATAGTTTTATCCTTGAGGTACGGAATGCCTATTTTTAGCGGAGACGCGCCAGGTTCCGCGCGATTAATCTTAATTCGAGTGAGCACGTCGGTGTTGCTGTTGTAGTGAAGATGCAGCAGTGATTCCATGATTAAAAAAGAAAGTGTCTGTTCTAAAGGTCAGGTTTATATTGACCATCCGTTCGGGCGGGTTAGAAAAATCACGAGACACACTGAAATGACGCGGGCCCATCGAAATCTCCATCGCCTGGCTCCGAGATATTGATGCGAGAACAAGAAAGGAGTCTCACTCTCGCACTACACCATGCATCAATAATTAAATTGCATTTAATTTACTTATATATAATAATATATAATATATAACATATAATATACATTTATTATATTTAATAATATATTACATAATAATCTAATATATAATAAGATATATAACAATAACATTAAATACTCAATGGAGGTATGAGCTTAATATTTATTATATCTTCATTACAAATATTTGTTTATTTATTTATTATTATTCTATTATTGTTTATACTCTCTTACTCTTTATTCTTTATACTCTATATTTATATCGATTATTTATATAAAAACTACTGTGCAACAGTACAAACGTTTATTTTTAATTTATATTAAATTAAATTTTATATTAAATTGCCTTTCAAATTGGTTTGATGGTTTATAGATACTATTTTTAATAATTTTGGTGTAAAATACATTTTAAAAGAGAAAACAAAAAACCACAGGAATAAAATGTTGCGAGACGATTCAAATTTGCTGGTGATCTCATCACGAGAGTACCTGAGTCGCGTTACGCTGTCGACCTTGAGAACAACTTTTTTGGAAAGATCCGGGAGAACGCGGGTACAGAGAAAAAAAGAATCAGATGCCATTTTGTTGTGCCATGGCACATTCTTGCGTTTTCGCGACGAACGAGTTATAATCGTTAAATTATTTTTCATATTCCATAAAGCACATATTTTATATTGCATAATACGCCAATGTACGAAAAAAAGTAATGCAAACGCGTTATTATTAAACTATTATTCTCCTTTCCCTTCATTAGAAATCGAAGCTGAATACGAGACTCGAAGAAATAATTATTCTTATATATGTTAATACAATAATATTCTCGGTGGATTAAAAAACGAAGGCGATATTTGTTCGCTTGAAGGTTACTCTCATATCGAAAATAAGAATCTGGGTGTAGTCACAAAAATAATTTACATATACGCTTAAGGTATTTCTTGCACGAAATAAATAACTTTAGATGAATGCCTTAATTCTTTTATAAATGATTACAATAATTTTTTTAAACGTTTTGTTAAAAAAAAATGTTATCGGAGTTTTAATAGTGAATTTTTGTTTTGAAATTACGTCTCTTCTCTATTTCAATTGAAAAATGTATATCTTTATTGTCTTCAAATAATGGATATAAAGTATTTTAACTTCAAAATAGGGGATTTTAAAGACTGTAATAGTTAAACAAAAGGAAAATAAATACAATACAAAAAAATTGATTTTAACTTGAGGAACATATTTATCACATAAAAATGTAGGGTCATCGAAAATTTGAAAAAAATTATTGTTTCGATTTGAAAGACGGAGCCCATGTATAACCTCAAAAATGTAATTTTATAATATAATTTGAAAATAAACGTAAAATCCTATTTAATTTTTGATAATTGAGTGTAATATCACTAATTATCAACTTATAATTAATTTATGTAATTAATTTATGTAAAATTTGTAAAGGGCCTGCGTTTTGCCCCTGAAAAATCCGCCCCTACGTGCAAAGAATACTTTTACATAAAAGTGCGAAAAAAAAGGATATATTTACCTGCTGTACCTTGTGTTCGCCTTGGAAAAATTGATGAGTTTTTGTTTTGTGCAAAAGTTATACAAAATGGCGGCCCGGAGCCCCGAGTCGAATTAAAACTGTTAAATTAGATGTGTGTACTTCCTATTATGCGTGAACAATATCCGGATAATCGTTACGAGAAAAATGGATCGCAAATAATGAGCGGTCTGATGCAAAAAAAAGTACGAGGACGTATCCAGTAATTGATGCAACATTCATTTCGGCGTCTGAGGTTGAGCATCATCGCAAAGAAAATAGCTCATCAGGTACTTTTGAGCGCAGACTCGATCTCGTTATTGCTATTGTTTCTCTTTTCATTTTCGTCTGACATCGTCGGGTGGTGTACTTATTATATTTATTCTTCCTATGACTCGAGTACTCGGGCTTCGCTCGAAAAACTAGTCCTACGCGGCACCACCATACACACACGCTAATGTCTCAACGCCGAGCAGAACCAGTTTTGGAATTGCCAGTAATGTTTGCCAAACAGCAACCGCGGTTCATACACACGTTATTCCTGTCCATTATGCAACCTGCTCGTAAGCTGATCCATCAACTCGATTTTCGTTTATCCAACTTCCAAAACGTTTTTTTTTACCAGCCCCAATATGTTTTTTTTCTTACTTTTATTCCCGTTTAATAAATAAGTTTTTACACACGCGTTTCTTATACATCGTATTATGTACAGCCCGATCCCACGTTATTTATTTTTACATGGTTAACCTTCATGTAAAAAATCGATAACCGATGCAAGATTGGAGTAATTTTTTTTTTTCGTGATTTTTTTAATTTCAACACGCACTTTTCACACAATTACCAATATAATATGTTACACGTTGGAAATCACTGGTTCGTTGTTTAGCTACAAGCCTGTTATTACTTTTCGTTTCGTTATTCACGCGAAAGAATAAAAAATTTTCGTGTTTTCGTTTTCGAAGAAATAAGTCGCGCCGTATTTACCGAAGTCCGCAACGTTCGGCGCGAGACCCGAGACTGGATAATAGCAAGTAAAAAGGGACTGACGGGGCTTGTAACCGTGGGTCCGCATCGCCTCACGAAAATGCCTGAAGATGGCGTTTTTCGTTGGATCGTATGAAAGAGTAAACGGCAAGAGGCCCCTTCTCTAACGAGTGGAAGGCCAATAAACACAGAGAATTTATTTATTTTCATTTAATTATTTAATTATTTTCAAATGATATAGAACGTTGGATAAACAAACGAAGGTACGACCCTGGTTCATGTAATTTGTCAAAATTAAACAAAATGTCGTAAAATATGTTAAAAATGAAAAGTTACGACAAATTTTGGCATTTTTCGATTAAAACAATTGTACATGTAATGTGAAAAATTTATTTAAAATTATAATCGAAGAAAATGATAATCTTTGACAAAATATACAATATTCGATTAAACATACGTATAAAACGTGTTAATATCTATCAAAAAATGTCAAATGCTTTTCAAAAATAAGTTTAAGGTAGTTCTATCATAAATTTGCAGAAAATGCAATTGTATATTTAATTTTAAGAGGTTTCACTACGTAGAACTCGAGATATTTATTGTCAAAAATCATTAGTTTCTGCAGTCTCCCATAAGAGCACGCGTTAAATATTGCGATCTTCATCTCTAAATATTTTGACTTCTGGGTAGTGGAACTTCTTGAAATTTTCCACAGCTCTTTGGACCCAAAACCCTTAAAAAAAGTTTATACAAATTTTCAACAAAATCTATAGACGCTCACTTTACAGACCAAGCACCTTAACAAGAATTTAACAGCCGATAAAATGATAATTGTCATATTTTCTATAGATTCATAATAAAAAAAATTAATCTTCTCTATTGGTAGATAAAAAGGAAATAAAAAAATTAAACCTTATAATTAAGTTTTAAAAAGTTGACAGTTATTCATGATGCTATCGAATTTGTCTGAAAAAAAGGTAAATTCATGCAAAGATGTGTAAATCAGTTTAAACCCAACTTTATTGGTTCTACTCCTTGAGCTTATGATTACAGTACTATACAATGCTTGTGTATATTCTCACAAATAATGAACATTTGAATTTGTGATATTCTGACATTCGTAGAATGTCCACTTTCTATTTGTTGCAAAGCATTTCAACTTTGATTCACACAAACTTTCAATTTTTTCAAAATTACGTGCCTCTTCCATATTCATAATGATCATCCATTTCTCTGTGAACCCTTCGGGCATATCTGCCAGATATGTATGGCACATAATAGAAAGCAGCGGTGTCTTTATGTACCTGCATAGATGCCAGTACTTGGCTATGAAGCTTGCGTATTCTCTTCTTTGTGTCTCGTTCATCGACGAAATGAAGATATTTTTCATATTCCATTTGGGGTGAGGTTTGAACATAGCGTGCAAAGAACCGTGTTATGGGGTCCTGTAAGAATTTACAATGATAATCAATTATCTTGGATTTCAGATATTCTCACAATATTTATATTCAAAATTTTATACTCTGTGATATTCCCAGTGTTTGGGTACATAGCCTTCTGGTATTTCCGTCAATTCGGCAGGTCCCACAAAGACATGAGATAAGAACATTATTAGAACGCATGGAATAGCTCCAATCAGTGTGTACATATGCAAATAGTCTTTTGTTTTTTCCCATTGCCATGTACTGGGTTTAAAAGGCATCACCCGATCATGCGATAAACGCACTTGAATTACCCCTATGTGAAAAAACATTGAAATAATTATTTGCTCTTACAGCCGTATTCACAATCTTTCTTAAATGTTAAGTTTTAACAATGCGCATTGATTGAAAAATGGGCTTTGCGCATTGGTTGAGGAAAACTTAAGATTTAAGAAATTGCTGAGAAGACAGTCGTATTTATAGTTTTTTTCTTAAATCTTAAGTTTGCGCAATGCTCATTGATTGAAAAATGGGCTTTGCGCAGTGTTTGACATCATTAAAATTACTAGAAAATGTATTACTAATGTCAAATAACAGTAACAAATTCTTCCATCCAAACTTTTTGTTTATATGGCCAAAAATAGTTTTATTGCATGATTTCATATTAGAAAAATCAATATTATTTCATGTTAGATTTAATTGATTCTACTAATAACGTAATGTTCGCTGATAACTTTTTTTTTATTCAAATATGTGGCTATTTAGAATGTCAATAAAACAACGTCGATAAAATTTCGTATTTTCGTTTCTGTCGACATATTGATTCCATTGCGTAACGAGACCCAGAAAACATGAGAATGAAAACAAAGCGTTCATTTGTTACGAAGATTTACGCATAGCTAAAAATTAAGACTCTCAAGAACGTTACTCACCATTGTTCGTTGATTTCATTGAATTATGAAAAATAACTTTTTTTCCATGCTTTAAAAATTGACCAGTCGAACATAGCAGAACGCTCCATGACGCCATGTTTTTGATACGGAGCGAGTGACACTGTGTTGACACACAGGTCACAGAGCCACTGTGAGAGGTGCTTGTTCGAACACCGGCCGAAATTTCGGCGACACAGCCAACTAAACACACACAGAAAACAAGAATTTTCTGTGTCGAGTTGTGTCGAGCCGTGTCTTGTTGAAAAGCCGCGTGTCGAATACAGCGCTCCCTCCCAAGTTTCCGAACTCGGGGCTCTGTAGAAACTTAGGCTGCGGTTCAATTCACGCTTGAGCACGCTTGAGAACTTTTCAATTATTTCGCAGATGATCGCAGTTCTCAAGCGTGCGCAAGCGTGTATTGAACCGCACCCTTAGGGTGTGTTCCACCTGCGATCGCGGAGCTCACGGTCATGGTCCAGTACGTTCTTTTCATGCTTTTCATTAGACGTACACCCGTTCCATTACCGACACCACGACTGCCACAAGCTTCGCGGTCGCATGTGGAACACGCCCTTAGGGAGACACCCCCACTCCTGCTCTTCAAACAGAGAAAGAGAGAGCGAGAAATAGTTCGGATAGTGGGGGAACGTATTCCCCTACTTTTGAAGGGGCAAGAAAACTTAGAAAACTTGTGGAGGTGAAACTCGCTCTGTGTCGTAAGCTGGAAAGCACCCTATGGCTCCGTTCCACTTATCGTCCAAAACATCTACCAAGACCCAAAACCAATGTACATAAGGATAGAACAAAGGCTTTGTGGGCGATAAGTGGAATTCTCCTAGCTGCGTTCCACCTATCGTCCAAAACATCTACAAAGACCCAAAACCAATGTAATGAGGATAGGACAAAGGCTTTGTGGGCGATAAGTGGAATTTGTCTAGCTACGTTCCACTTATCGTCCAAAACATCTACAAAGACCCAAAACCAATTTAATAAGGATAGGACAAAGGCTTTGTGAACAATAAGTGGAATTCACATTATTAATCTATGCAGCGAAGCATTTGTCAAGCACATCTCAAGTATCGTCCATGGATCAACGATTGCTTAGCTAAGGTAGGAATCTGAGTGTCTGCTCAAGCCGACCTTAAGGCACGATTTGTAAGTACCGACTATGAATACGGCTCATAGGAATGCTCGAAAACTTATCGTCAAACGTTCAAGATAAAATCTATTTTCCAATGAATTTGCGTCAAAACTTTTACGCACAACAAGTATTTTTCTCAGATGGAAAGTTTATAATCATCGGATGTTAAAGTAAATTTATATTGGACCTGCACTTTCGAAAAATTACTCCGATCAGTGGCGCCAACTACAGCTATTTGCGAGTACTATTTATCGAAACTTCACGCTAGCGTTGCTTTCCTGGAGAAAACTTTTATTCTAGAGATCCACCTCAGGTGATGAAACTGAATAAATTTGTTTCGAAATATATCATGTAAATTATGATAATTTTGGAAAAAAGTGAACAATAAGGATCAAGATTTTGGACGTGAATCGGCTGAGGCATTTATTTGTTCATTTTTTTTCTTTTTTTTATACATATATACTCATTTATGTCAGGATCTCTGAATCTCTGGTTATCGGTTAGATCTGGCCACATTTGGGCAGACGTCGAATTATACATATCCACAATGAATTTCACAATAACATCATAATTCCGTATATTTTCATATATTTTTTGTTTTTTTTTTGTCTTAATGGCATTACATCAATCATTCACTTTTGTTTGTTGTTTTTGCTTTTATCTCTCATTATTGTTTGGTTATCGGGTTAGGTATAAGTTTCTCTTTTTTCTCTGTCTTCTCGTTTTTCCTCCCTCTCTCTCTCTCTCTCGCTCTCGCTCGCGCTCTTTTTTTTACTTCATTATCATTCATTATAGTAAAATATACACATAATTCATATTTATCGTAATAATATCGTATTGATATAACATATCGATTTATTTATTAATTTTTGTTATTTTTGAAATATATCAACAATTGCAAGCTATCTAGTATAATTCATTTTTCATCTTCTTCTTCATCGTCATCATATCTTCGTCTTGTTTTTTGTCCGAGATCCTCTTGCTTATCGGCCGATATCATCGATAATTACTTCGAAAAATGTACGATATCGGATTCTCTTTTGGGAGCCGTGTTCTTCTTTTCTTCTCTTCGCTCTTCCTCGCATTTATTTTCATGCATCGACCATCGTTCATAATCGATTTTCAAACTCTTCCGTTATTCGGTGATTTTGTTTGACACACATAAACGCAAACGTATATACCAATAAAGAAGAGAAGATTCGACGAAAAAAAGAACAAGTACTCGGAAGTCACATTTTCACTACGTATCTATATTTGGGGGGCGGGGGGAGGAGGAGGTGGAAAAGAAAAATTCGTTTATTATTTTCGCACAGCGGATCCTGAATTGTTGGCTTCCTGCTCTTCTTTCCCGGATAATCTTGAACTCGCGTTAAGTTACTACGGAGAATCAGAGTACGGGCTGCGGGAACGGGTTCGGGGGAAACGAAGGAGAGAGAACTGGGATTTCGTTACAACTTATTTAATTCTCGTTTTTTTTTGTCTCAGATTCTTCAAATAAAAATTCAGCTGTTTATCGTTCAAATGTACACTAGCGTGATTTTAACCCGTCGTTGTGTCAGTGTGTGTGCTTTTTCTCTCTCTTTTTTTTTCTTTCCATCTCTCTCTCTCTCTCTCTATCGACTTTCTGTTCTTTCGAAGTGACCTCGTGTAATTTTTTTTCATGAATGAGCAGTCTTCGGATGGAATGAGGAGATAACTTGGCGATTAAAGGGCTGGGATAAACGCCGGGAATTCTTCATTTCATCAAGTATCCGCACACGTACCGGGATAACGTGATAACTTTTTCGAAACGCGCCGTCACCCAGACTCTTCGCTATATATTCTTCGCTTTAATGTATTTATATCGTTTATCATTAATTTAATCGTTACGTGTTTATTCTTAACTTCTGGTTAATATTATCAACTATTTTGGGGTTTGCGGTTGTATTTACAGGGATCGCGAAACTTTTTTTTTTATACTTTTTTTTTTACCGAACGCGATCAAGATCACTCGGTCACTTCCGGCGAGTTAGGTCCAGTCGAATTAGCTCTTGAATTATCTTGTCCGTGCCGCTGTACGGGCGCAACGAGCGAACTCAGGCTAACAAAAATTTAATCAACGCGTATCTACGCTTCCCCCCTCCTAGCGTCATTTTCGTGCGAATGTTCAAAAAGACACGCGTATACCTTCAAAGTAGAAAAAGTTGACACGACAAAGCTCTACGACTCCGGGGTTTATTTTTGTCCTCCGGGTTTCTCTCGCTCTCTCTTTCTCTCTCTCTCTTTCTCTCTGTTCATCTCACATCCTTACGGAACGAAACGCAATATCCGAGAGGTCCCCCCGCGGACCGAGAAATCTGAAAGTTTCTCGAGAGATGACAAGATATATATTTTTTTTCTCGCCGTCAAAGATTGTCATCGGTTTCCCCGATTTCTTGAAATCGCTTTTTTACTTTTTTTCGATCACGCTCTCCCTTGCCGTTTTCCGAGGTCGTGCGACACTTTATCACGAATATGACGTTTGGATGATTGAAAAACGGAATTTTCCGACTTTTCGGAACCGAGAAACGTATGCGGGGGACTCATCGCGTTTTTGAGCTTCTCTTACGGGACAAATCGAAATTCTTCACTGTCGGTGCTCTCTCTCTCTATACTGTCGTTTCTTTCCTCGCTTCTTGCTCTTCCCTTCTGCCGTTCAGTACGCTGAGACGTTAAGACTGTTTTTTTTCTTTCGTTCGGTTTCTCGTTTATTCTTAAAAATCTAGTTTAAGCAGGTACATAGACACAGGTCTTTGGAGAGTTTTTTAAATATTTTTTGTTTTTTTTTTCGTTTGATCATCTTCTCGTCCTTTTTCAGGATTCGTTAAAAACGATTAGATTGTGCGATTACTTCATCTTTTCCGATGTCAAAATTGTTGTACGAATTACTTTTCATTTTATCGAGACTGTTAAACCGTTCTTTCAAGTATATATTTATGTACATCCAGAGAAAAAGAGAGTAGTTTAATTTTTTGGTAGAATGAGCGACCAATGACCAGATCTTCGCGATACACATTATAGAGAAATTTTTTTTAATTCGAGAATTTTCGCGTTAAATCCCATCGAAAAGAAATATGTCGAATAACAAGTAGAATAAGTCAACGTCTCTTAGCATTCAGGATCTTCAAGTTTGCTCGAAAAATACAGTTATTACCTCTTTTTAATTCATTTTCTCAAATTTGTCCCAGCGAGGGGAATTTTCGTTTTTCCCGCCTTTTCAATCTCTTATTCTTCGTCTTTTTTTCATGTTTGGCTCGTCACTGTGCTCTATATATATTTTCTATTAGGTATTCGATATATTAGTATTTTGTCTCTTTTACCCACCCGCACTTTAATTGGTTTTCTTACTAGCTACTATACTTTCGTGCAGTTTTTATTTTCTCTCGAACGCTTCTCCCTTCTTTTTTGTTTCTTCAACGAGAAAAACCCTGTGAGGATAGGCCACCGATCCCGTAGAAATAGGATTTTCGCGAGTAAGACAGTTTTCGATAAAACGAACGAGGGACAGAGTTTTGTTATATTTTTGGTTTTTATTTTTATTTATTTTTTTTCGTTCATCTTTCCTTCGTCTTCTTGAATCAGTGAAACACGTATGAGAACGGATTAAGCTCTTCGTTGATTTGACATCGCATATTGTCGAGAGACTTTTTTCCATTTCTTTTCGCCACATCGATTTCGACTAAAAATTAATCACAAATCTTATCCGAGTCTCATGCTGGTTATTTTTACGAGACACGGTTGTAAATAAATTTTGACGCGCAAACGGGTGAATTTCACTCTTTCGCGGTTTGGCTATGAAGACTTTGGATCAATTCGAGAAAATGACAGTGTACACCGAGAATGCATTTTAGGCCATCGAAAAATTTATCTTCCACTTTGTACAACATTGTGCAAAAATATAGAATTTCGAGAAATTTCTCATCCTTCGTGTCCTTAAAAAAAGGCACAAGTTTCAAAAATATATATAGTTCATGACTTTCTCGTACCTCATCACTTTCCAAAAAATAGAAAATCTTCGAAGAGGAAAAAAAACTTTATTCTCACAATTAGGCCAGCTGTTTCGTTTTTTTATTATTATTATTAAAAATAACGTTATTTATCGATCTCAATTGAATTTCGAGGTGGTAATTTTTTTCTCTCGGTGTACTCGTTCTGGAATAAGCATCAAAATGTTTAATACGATTGTCCTAGGTACTTCGTAACCATTTTTCTCAACAGTTCATCTCGAATTTTGTCCCACTGAATTTCTTTTCGTTTCGAATCCTTTTCACGTTCAGAATAAAGAGAAGATTAAAAAAATTATTGCAACGCAATCGCAGCACGTGACTCACTGATGAAAAAGGATTTTCTTTTATCTCTCTCTCTCTCTCTCTCTCTCTACTTTTTTCCTTTTTTACTTGGGAGCAGCTTATGAGTTCTATGAAATAATACTATAGGCCAACATTTCCCAATACGAGAGGAATCATAATACCACAATTGACAATATCGTATTTTTACCATTGTCGTCCATACCGAATAAAAAAATGTCCGATCCATCTTTCCTCCTCAAGATGAAGAAAGTTCTTACACGACGAAAGTCCTATCAAACTATACCATTTTCTCGACGATTATATTTCACTGAATTAAAAAATCTACAGAGTTTCGAGATATTTACACTTTTTATGCCCGAATATAAACCCATTTGATGAAAAATCGACGACGACGGTAAAATCGATAACTTATTTCACGACGTCTTTAAAACGAGGAACGAAAATAATAACCGTACCAAAAGTTTACGAAAGAGCATAAAGTATGCGAAAACGATGAAAAAACAAACGAAAGAAACTCTAGTATTATTCACAGCGCTGTCGGGTCTGAAATTTGTCATAAGGCGGATCCGATCGAGCTGAATGGATTTTATTCCTTCGAATCGCCCAACGACGACTCGCTTCTCCTGAATTGACCATCGAGAATGGGAAATCAGTGCTCGATTCTCGTTAAGCATCGAAATTCATGATAAACTACTTTCTGAAACATATATGTTTATATGTATATATAATATATAGCTGTCATCTTTTTAAACATTTTTTCCCCCCCTTACAACTTTATATACGAAAGATATATTTTAATCTGAAACGTATAATGCTCTATGTCTCGATCTACGATTTCTTTTCCCTTTCCAAACGTTCGCTTCCGGTGCTACTTTTTGCCTCGCTCCCTTTTCGAAACGGCTCGAGCCTCGTACAATATTGACCGGTCGATCGATTAATCATTCGAATGTCGATTTCGCATTAACATTATTTACTGGCTCATTATTTATATTATTTATTTTATATTATGTCATGTTATTTTATGTTATATTTATTTATTTATTTATTATTATATTTATATCGTTATGATTATTTATTTATTATTATTATTATTATTATTCTACGCTACTAGTCGTTTATCAGTAATATCGTCGCGCCGATAACTTAATTCTCATATTTATAAGTACGTATATAAATATTCGAGTAGATAATTACATGTATATGTGAGTGTACATTTATATTTATCGTATAAGTGATTGGATGAACGTTTGGGGCTTTTCTTTTTTGTCAAATATTATCGCTTTTCGGAGTACGTTCTGTACGGAAATCCTTTGATTTTGTTCGCTATTTCTCATTCACCGATCATTCGCTAGACCCGATAAGAATTTGACGAAAATCGGGTTCTGATCAGAATTCACTATTATCTTTATAATTCTGATATATATATATATATATCTATATTATTTTTTTTTATTATCTGCATAACTTTGATCTATTTCGGAAAATGAATGTTGACGCGTTTGCTCTTTTTTTGTTTTCGTAAAATAATAAGCGCGCTTGAATTTTCGACAAATTCTAACGGGTCGCCAACGCGAAAGCGTTTATTCCCTCTCGCTTTTATTTTCTCCGTCGACGAAAATTTGATAATTGCATCGACGAACGGCTTACTCGATGAACGAAAGAAAAGGAAAAAAAGAACCGACGCGGAGAATGAAAAAGAAAAAGAGGAGTGTTCGGGGCCGAGTGCTATATACTTTCGTGTAAAATTGAGGAACGAGGGTGACTCGATTATACGCGCGTGTGTGTATGTGTGTGTGTGTGTCTCATGCTTTTTATTTCGCTCTTCAAAATCGATTGGGAACGACGAGAGAATTGGAACTTGTGACGGGGCTCGACGAGGAAACAATGTTAAGGACGTATGTATTGTCGTATGTATATAATTAGGACATGTATGCACATACCGTGTACACTCGGTGTCAGTCTGTATAATCAGTCAGAAGATGCGTCGGGTCGATCGAAAACTGCCAGCGTGTGTCTTTCAGCGACCGCCGATCGCTCGCCCGTATATTTTCTCATATATTTTCAAACCAAATTTTCATGAATGGCCGTCCGCGTGAATCTGAAAAAGTTGCCCGGGAGACATTTCACGTTCGTCCAATCGCATTTCTCAACGCAAACAACATTTTTACGGAAAACTTTTTATCCCGGGCCGCGTGTATTTTTTTTTTCTATTCTCCTGATAAATTTGTATTCTAGAGGTGCTTTCGGTGAAGCTCGAACGCGGAGGAAAGTTTGCCGAACGTGTCGAGATTAAGAGCGGAATCACGATCGCGCGTCTTTATTCTTCTCAAAACGGGAAAGCCAGCTTTTTTTTTTGTTACGCCGGAGAGCGCGGGCAAACCGATCGATACTTCCGGTGGCAGTTTTCTCATCGTCCCGACCGCCGAACAGCTAATCTATGATAACACTCTAAACTCAATAACGATAAATATTATACGATAAAACACAGTCAACAGTACGTTTTTCAACATTGTACACAAAAGCGATCGTTCAATTTTCCCCTCTGTCCACGAGAATTTTTAAAAAATAAAATTTTGCCTCCCAACACCGTACAACACATCTCGTGATTAAGAACGCGACGGCACAGTAAAATATTCTACATTTCTCGAATGATGTTTTTTTTATTCCACGAAGAGATAAATCGGAGCCTAAGAGTCCTCTTTTGAATTATTTCGGATTAAAAACCAAGAGAGCATTTTATATTTATAGTTGTTAAGATATATATGTATATATCTTATTACGTTCAAGGTTTGGGGGTGGATAGCTTGACAAGGCTAATAAAAGAAGATTAGATGGAGAGAACGACGTGTGTTACATGACCCACCCGTGTCAGGGCTAAGAGAGAGAGGGAGAAATATAGATCGCGAGTTCCCAGAAAGGAAAAGATACGTGTGGGTTATTTTGTGAGCGCCGCCCTTTTTTTCTTTTTTTTTTCGCTCCCGACGCAAGGGTAGGGCCAACCTCTCTGACGTATCGCAATAAAGGGAAGAATAAAATTTCTATGAAACGTAATTATTTTTTACTCGGGTGAAAAATAAAAGAATTCTCCCCCTTCGAGCGATTTTTTAATTACCGAGATCATATAAAGCGAAAATCTTTTCACATCCGACATTTGAGCGTTTTTAGCACACTTCTCGACGAATTCAAATATTGATGTGCACACAATACTTTCGGCGCGAGATTCGTTTCCGCGAATGTACACGATTTTTACTTATTTTTCTTTCGAACGCTCTGTCCCGTCGACCGTGGGCATAAATATTTATGACGAGGAAGAATAAAAAGAGCGAAGCGAGGAGGGAAAAAGGAAGGGATCGTCATTTGTATTCCACTTCCTCTTTGTAACGGAACGTCAAAGAGCGCGAAGGAGAGTTGCGATACGGGAAATATGGTTACGAGAGAAATAATGGAAGGATGAAGGAGGGGAAGGAGGAGAGAAAAAAAGGTAACGCGGAGGCGAGAAATTTGAAGGGACAGAAATCGCTTGGGTGTTTTGGGAATCGGCGTGGCGGGTGTGAGGGTCACAAAAATTCGTCGTATCTCTGCCGCCTCGGGGCTCGAATACACCACCCGATGGCAATTCCGCGCGGCCGACAAAATTAAACTCGCCGATTTCGAGCTGGAGATAAATTTCACGGAACGCGAATGTCCCGTTTTCCCTCCATTTCTGAATTTTCTACTTCGCCCGCGCGCGCGCCCTCCAAAGAGTACGAAATAAAAAAGAAGGAGAAAGAAAAAGGAAAAAAAGTGAGGAGAAACGAAAATTTTAGCGATGCTTTATCGGAGTAACGGCGTTTTTGGGCGAAAACAGGAATTAATTCGCGTTACGTAAGCTGCAATTTGGCGAAAGGACAGAAAACGGGGGAGTAACCTCCATTCGATTTTGCCGGAGAGCCGCCCGAGCAGCCCCCGTTTCTTTTTTTTTTCTTTTTTTTTTCCTTTGCGGCGACGGGTCCGCGTTTTCTCTGCTCTCTCTCTCTCTCTCTTCGTTTTTCCTGTCCCTGGCGCTCCGGCGCGTTTGCTTTCTTCTCTCGAGCCTTCGGCGAGACTGGGCTTTTCTCTGCAAACGCCGCGAGACCTAGATCGCGAGGTCGTTGACCTCCATCTCTTTCTCTCTCTTTTCCTCTCTCCATCTCCGTTTCTCGCCCCCCCGGTTCCACACACGCGTTCCCAATCTTCGTGGCCCAGCCTCCTCTTTGCTCCGAACCGTGTATTACCGAGACAAGAAACACATCATTACTTTTCGAGGGCAACGGCTGTACAAAATTTAGCAAAAGATACGAGAGCGACGCCATCTTGGCTATTGCGCTAAATACGACGCCATATATATTGTCCCCGTGCTCGTGTGCTTTCCAGTTCGGTAAGCAGCCTGAAAAAGCAACGAGATCCCGAGTTTTCGTGCGACAAGTCGCAATTAATGCGAGAAAAAGGCGGAATCTCGCGTCGCGCCGCTCGCGAATATATTCGATCAATATCGACGATCCGTTTTCAGAATCGCGAAAATAAATGGTTTCGGTATAATCGGGGGAAGCTCTCGACGCGATATATTTCCAAGGGAATGTTCGTTGAAGATTCCAAAATGATGGCTCAGACGCTCCGGTTACACTCCCATTGTTTTACGTCGTTGTTTTGTTGCTTTTTTCCGTCTCGCGTCCCCGCTTTCCCTTCCTCGTACTCGCCGGCGTCTCTTCCGCTGTTATAAATTACGCGTACGCTCCGAGGGCAGGCGGGATCGCGGCAAATCGTATCTGGAGCGAGTTTTAAACTCTCCGGGTTGGACGCGTTATCGGGGTCGTGCGCGCGCGAATAAGGCTCGAGCCACGGAAAAACCGCGAGACGGGGCGCTTTCGACTTGGCCCGTTCGCAGCACAAGTATACTCCTTGTTCGACGTGCACCACTTGGCGTCGCCGAGGTTGCTGCTGAGCTTGCTGGATATAAATTCCCCTAGACTCCGTCTCTCTTTTTTTGTCTCTATTCCAAAACTCCGCGGTACCGCGCGCTCTCGACCGCAGCGCCGCAAAAATACACGTATTATATTTTCATCCCTCAAACTATGAAAATACGCATCGAGTCCTCGCATTTATACGTTTTCCCCGGAACGAGCTCACTCCATTGCCGACTCTGCTCTCAAAGATATTTTGAACCCTCGAATTCGTTCAACGAGTCGGACAATAATCGAACCGCTGTCTCGATCATTCGAGGGGTTTCGGCACAGCTTGCGAAAAACTTGAGCTTCTAATATTCGACGTCAAAAGTATATAAACTGAAAATAAATATTTGTTGAAAACTTGGATTATCTTGTCGAATACGCCGAAGAAAATATTGCTTTAACAACACAAATCATTTTTTGATACTTTTGGTTTGATTTATACAACTATCTATTTCTAATATATCAACAAAATTGAACGTATTGAACAAAATTATTCAAGTTTTCAACATTTTATTTTCAGTTTGGTAAATAAAAATTTGGTTGAAATACGATAAAAATTAAATTACATTGTTCTTTGTCACTAAACAAATGGATTTAAATTTGGAAAAGGAAATTTGGCAAAGTTACATTTTTATACACGCAATGTGTAGTTATATTGAGTTAAAATTGTGCTGATCAAATATTTATTATTTCGCTGTTTGTACCGAAACATCCTAAGGTAGTTCTATCGTTTTTCAAACGTTTCATGAATTCCTTAAAACGTTCCTATCTATTCGAAATTCCCATATTTTTAGGCATCGTAGAGAACACAATTTTTATGTTAAACTACTGTTTTGCAGAAATATTAGTTTAAATATTTATGAAAAAAATAACTTTGGTTACTTGTACAGAATGAGCTTTTGTTAAAAATTGAAATTTTTTAAAATGCAAAGGTACAACAAGATTTCAAGGTTTTTTTACCAATTTTTTTTTGTATTTCTTTATATTTATGAAAAACGATAGAAGTACCTGAAGAAATGACAGAGTTCTCGATCATTCCCCATTTTTTTTTCTCCAGACGGAAGTTACGTAATTGCAACCTTTTTCTGGGGCTGCTGCCTGAATTTATTCCTCGTTATCCCAAGTTTTCACCAGTGCGCGTAGGCTTTAATACGAAAAGAGGCATTTTTCCCTCTGTCCCGGACGAAAAAGAGCAGAGAAGCTGCCAACGAGGGTGCGTGTAGAGAAATTTGCATGTACGCGCGGAATATTCGCGGCAGAGGCTCTCGTAAAAAGAAAAGATAAGAGATGTGGCCGATGATAATAATGATGATACTAAAAATGATAATACGAAAATAAATGCGATAAACGAGACTCATGACGGGATAATCCGTGTGTACTTTATCCTCGCTCGTATTTTTATTTTATTTTATTTTTTTACTGCATCTCTTGAATTCACGTGAATTTTTTAATTTAATTTTATTAGATTTTTTTTACGTTTTTTGCGTTTTATTTAAAATTTCCGGCGATCGTTATTTCAGGAGCCGTGGACAGGAGAGAGCTTTTACTAGTTTTTTTTTCTAAACCGACCAACGACGAACCATCGACTACGATCCACGAGATCGTACATTTATTTTTTATCTATTTAATATGCTCAATTTTTCCAGCTCGTTATCAAATTCTATATTCTTCGAGTCAATTTTCTGCACTGTTTTTTTCGAATTTCTGAACCTTATTTCTCGCTCTCTCGTCTCTTTCGTATCTCTTCCCCATTCTACAGTTTTCGAACGACATTCTAATTGAATGGGAACGCCTGATCGAACCCTGATCTCTTTTGTGTTTTAACTTACAACACGATCGAACTTGATTATTTATTTTTTTAGGTATATAAACCTACACTCTATGCTATAGTCGCGAGTCCCAATCGACTCGAGCTAACGTAGTATCGAACAGTCGAGTTACAATCGAAATTGTGGTTTCATCATTTCTTCTTCTTATTCTTCATTTTTTTTTTGTTATAGTATCTTTTTTTCTTTTTCTCGTTTTGTCATTCTCCTCATCTTCTTCGTCTTGGCCTTTTTTGTGTTTGTGTAAGTGTGCTCGTGTATCTTTTCGGATTGATTATTTCGACATTATATATTTTTTTCATCAGTTTTCGTATTAACGGGTGCCAGAGAGCTCGTTCAGAGTCTTTTGCTTTGTTCGGGTTTGGGAAAGGGAAACAGCACGGATTTCTCGTGTCTTTTCATATTTTTCGTCGTTTCAAAGTCTCATCATTGATTGAAAAATATTTTTAATCAAGTGCACGATTTCTTTTTCAATTTTTCTATTAGACAACAATGCTGGTATCTCGAAAAGAACTTCCATCCCAAGGGCGACTCGTGGAATCATAATTTTGCTTTTTTTTCTCGTTGTCATTTATATTTGATAACAATAATAAAAGATAATAAGAATAACGTTCAGATTAGATGACACGTAACATTATTCCAACTGGCTTGAATTTTTAGAACGAATCTTATAATCTATCGCGACGAACATTTTAAAGCGATATATCAATAATTTGAATTCTTCTTTTAAATTTATTATGTTTCCATCTTCTTTAAATTGACACCCATGCTAGAATTGACGAGATGACGAGAATTGAATCCATGGTATCGTAGAGATTTGACGGATTTGTGAGAACGCTCGACTCCAAATCTGTCGAGCAATTTTTTTTCATTTGACGCGATTGGACATTTATTTGAATTTAGAAAACATGCTCCGAGGAGGAAATCGTCCCGATTTTTGCACTCCGGGTGGCTCAGGATTGGGCAGAATATTTGTTTTTAATTTTTAAAACTCTTCACGAATAAATAATTGTCTTCGCGTGAGCGACAAGTTTACGTACGAATCGTCGAAAAGATTCTGTCCAACGCCCGGATTGCGTAACGAGACGAAATTCGCCTCGGTCGTTCGATCAATAAATTGGAAAAAAATTCTCTGTAAATCCGTTGTAACGTCTCTATCGATCCAGCCTCCTGGATTTCTCGGTTCTCGTCCGCTGGCACCTCGGTTTTAAACATCAGCGAAAATTATGCTACAAATCATGAATAAACTTTAACAGCTACGACGAATTATTTTCTAAGCTGGCGTAATTAACTTTTTGACCCGGAAAAAAGATCTCTCGGCTTTTCCCTCGCGCGTATCGCATCGCGACTAATTCGTCGCTCTTGAACTCTCAATCACGAACACGAAGATATAATAATTAGGATCTGAGTTATCAACAGCGAATATTTAAACCACCGAATTATTACGATTACGTAGACGACAAGGAACTTTTTTTTTCGAAAAAAAAAATTATGATTCCATCTCGTCGCGAGCCTTTTTCCCCTCTTCCTTTCCTACCACGTTCTCGATGAAATTACATCTCCGCAACTTCCGGTTATCTTGGTAGAAGCGCGTGGGAGGATTATCCTCGGCGAGGAAGCTAAATTCGAGATACCGGACGATTAATCGATTTCACGGAACGAAAGCGAATCAGCCTTTTTCATTCAAGCTCCCTGAATAGACGCGGAAATTTTGTCGATCGTCCGCATTATTCACGAGGACGAATCAAGCCTGAATGAAAATAATACTGTCGGCTCGAAAATCCATTCATACGGAGTTAAAAAAGGCTAAAAAAATGATTCGATTAAAAAGCCATTTGTCGCTACAAAAAAGTATGGCTTTTATAAATTTGGTCTAAAAAAATAAATAAATAAATAAAACGTTTGACCGACTTTGAAAACGACGAGGGAAGACGAAAGAGAACACGAGGAAATTTGTTTATAGGGGGTGGATGGAGGATTTTTCCTGTGCTTTCATGTTTTATCTCACAAATTGTTCATCGTTCGATCGGGTGCAAACCTGATCGAGAGTTTGAAGAGTTTCATATTATAATCTTAAAAAAATTTTTTGAATTAACGAATATTTTTTGTTTCACGAAGTTTATCTCTCTCTCGTCATTATTCGCCAGTTTTCCTCATTTTTTTCCCTTTCTCAACAGAGTTTCAAATTGAGAGCCTCTCACTCGACGCACGCTTTTACAAATTTCACACCGCAACACGCATCGATGAAATATTCCAGAAGGAGCAAAACGATTTAAAAACTCCATTTTACGAAAATCTAAGAAAATAATAGTAAATCTATAAAAATGATAATAAAAATACAAAAGCGAACAACAAGTAAAAAATCGTCTAGAAAATGTAACTGTGTTTTAAATTCTCTCTCTACCTCCCTTTCTCTCTTTACTTTACTTTCGAGCTAAATTCGGTAGGAAATTCGAGTTTTCTGAGTTTTATTAATCGTTGCACTTCATATCTGGAGTAATCCATGTACATACAGAGAATATAAATATATATTAAGCGTATGTACGTAAAAGAGGATGTACATACATATGTAATCGAACGTTCGCTGAGTTTTCAAACCATAAACGCGGTCGCCATGTTTTTTTTTCGCTCTCTCTCTCTCTCTCTCGTTTTTTCCTCCTTTCCCGGGCAAGACACAAATTCGCGTCGATTCACTCTTTCGCGTATATAAGAAATCGACGAGCGCGAGGTCGTTGCCTCCGTATCAAGTTACGTTTTTCTACATTCCCATCTCTTTCTCTCTCTCTTTCCATCTCGTTTCGGTTATTCGGTTATTCGCGTTACGTAAAGGAGGAAATCAATTGATGGAAATTCGCCCTGGCGAATATTACGAAAGAAAGAAGAGCTTTTGGTTTCGGGCCAAACGTTCGCGCCGACGAGCAGGGGGGCCGAAAAATTTCCTCGACCCTCTCGCTTCCTCCTCTGGGGAAGTTTGCCAAATATTGGCGAACGATCGAGTGCTACGACATCCCCCGGGATTATACTTTTCTCTCTCTCTCTCTCTCAACTTCCCTGTCTTTCCCTTCCAAATCCCCGTTCCTTGAGCAACAGAAAAAGGCGAGGAAAAAAATCGACGAAATTAAAAGAAAAAAAAAAGTAAAAAAAGAACGCTGAATTTTCCTTCCTTTCTCCCGGGGAATCTTTCGCTTAATTTCATACTTTTCATTCGCTTCCTCCTTTTTCTCCTCATTCTTCATTCGTCCTCGCGTGACAAACCGCGGAAAAAGATTCCCAGGGTTGAATTGATTTTCACTTTTTTTTTCTCCTCGTCGGGACAAAAAAGGAACAGAGATTTTTTTTTGCCTATCGAATCAGGCGCTCTGACATATCGTATCGCTTGAAAATAAGAATATAATGTAATAATAACGAGTATTTATAAGCGTAGTATCAGTCTGCGTGGGCGCGGTAGATACAATTAAAAGAGACGCTCTCTTGCTTTCTCGGCTTCGTTCCCGTTGCAAATAACGCGTCCGGAAAGCCGTGCATTATCAACGGGGCAGGGAGGGCGAGCTTGTAATTAGAGTCGCCTCTCTCGTTCGGCGCTCCCGGAGTTTTCGAGAGAAAGAGAGAAAGAGAGAGAGAGAGAGCGCGCGCGAGGAAGCGAGAGAGACGGAACTTTTTAAACTCATCTCTCGAACTCTTATCTCTTTGATTTCCGCCCGAGTGAAAATAGATTGCACAACCGAAGCCAATCCACTCGGATTTCGATATCGAGCTTGCGCAGCTTTTCATCTTCTCCTGCGGTCAATCCCAGAAGATCTTTTTTTTTTATTCCGGTGCTTCATCTCTTTCCACCCGAAGGGGAAAAAAATCAAACGAAACTACGAGTCGACGCTCTCGCTTCCGAATTTGAAATAAAAGTAAAGTACAAGTATTTTTTTTTTGATTCGACCTTCGAAATGATAATCAAGCGAGAAACAGTATGTACATTCGTGTTAAATTGACGGTGAGCTTTTCTTGTTTGGCTGCTTTTAGTGAAACGCTGAAATCCGCCGATGGCCCGACGATTGTGTGTGTTCTCTCGTTGCACTCGATGTTCGTTATCTCCCAAGATGTTCACCCGATGAGTTCCCCGATGGTTCGTCGTCCCCGCCGCGGCGTTTTCCCAAATAATTCAGCGCGCGATATCCTCGTCGCGTCCCTCAGAAATTTCTTAACTCCCGATCGTTCGCTCCTCTGCCACAGCGCGAATTTTATATCTCTGTGAATTCAGTCGAGGCTCGATTCTCTTCGTACTCGTTAGAATCCCGCTTTAATCATTATTATTATTTATTATATTAAATAAGTAGCTCCGAGTAAAAAGTTACATCAAGACGAGGAGAACGGAGGAACGGTTGGATCAAGCATCGACGAAACGGTCTCTGTATCCCGAATTCTCATTCAATCCGGCTGAATTTCGTCTCGTCTCTCCGGCTGTCCCTCGCTCCGTCGAAATTCGAGGAACAGGTAGTAGTAGGAATGATCGTCATGATTACGAAGTAACGAGTCGGAATTTTGATAGTCAAGGTAACTCGATCCTCTTTTCTTCGCCTCTTTTATTTTTCATTTGCCTCATCTCTCGTGCTCTCCTTTCCTGATACTTTTCTCTCTCTCTCTCTTTCTTTCTCTCTCTCCAGGATGACTTAGCCTCTCGCCCATCGTAGAAGAGCGTCCGCTAGTATGTCCAGATGCGCTTTCGTCTGTCATGAAAGAAAACAGAGAATGTTCCACGTGAAATTCTACCCCGAGAAACGTCCGTCTACAATCCGCTAAATTCGGATCACGATTCTCGACTAAAATTCACAACCTTTCCGCTTTAAGGCTCGAAAGAAGCAAAAAAGGGACAGAGAGTCAAGCGGTCACGAGGAGAATATCCATCAGCGATGGTCACAGAACCCCGTGAAAACGTATATTTTGAGGGCGAAGAGGGACAAGGGCGAAGCAAACGTCGAGGGATCGCTCGTGTCTCGAATCGCGAAATCGATACGCGGACAAGCGTCGGAGAATCGATGGCAAACGATGACGTACACCCGCCGGAGTTTTCCTTTTTTTTCATCATCGATGCGCGATGATCGTCAATGGAAAAAAAAATAGTAGAAGGAAAAAAATGTCGTCCGCGACATCGTCTCGAACATAAATAAGAGTCAAATAACTGGTCGCTAACGTTGTTATTATAACGTGTTTTTTTTTTCATCGAGACTGATAAGAGGAATCGAGCGATCCATAAATATCCTCATTCATTTTTTTCTCTCCTATTCTCGACGTTTTTCTTCCCCCTTGAATTCCCTCCTGCCCCCTGCCCCTCTCAGTTTTGCTCTCTTTATAAATAAAATTAGCGCTATTTTTACTGGGAATCGCGACAGTTGCAAGGTTTACTCACGGTTTTGTAGAACATGCAGGCTTGCCTATCCTCGTCCTCGGCTTCTGGACAATCGATGAAACCGTCGCATATTACGTGATCGTCGATACAACGATATCTTCCCTTTCTGTCGGGCGTCGGACACGCGAATCTCTCCATTCTGTCCTCGGACGCTGGACACTCTGTGAAAATAAATCAAACGTTTTTTTACCCCATTTTATTTTTTCAACGCGAATCGAGTATCTCGAAAAAAAAAATGTAAACAGAGCTAAAAAAAGAAAAAAACAATTCGGGCGAAAGTTACACATTTTATCTCGAATCGAGAAGAGTGCGAGAAAAATATATATACAGTCCATCGGTGAATACGAAATTTTTTCGAAACCCAAGAATGCCTGTATGGCAATTTGTTGTTTTCGAATAAAATGGAGGCGCTCTTTTTCGTATTTTATTTATTGGGCGCAACAGGTATTGCCGGATAGAGTTCGCGATTTTGCTCTCTTGAAAAAAAAAAGTGAAAAAAATGCCCGGTGGAAAAAAAATTCGGTTCACCTCGTGCAGATACGAAAACGCGACATCAAAGGGCAATTTTGTCTTTGATTCGTCGATATATAGCTTTGCGAATTATTACGTGATTAAAGCGGTTGCGTGTAACCGAAGCCATAATTACGTCGGTATACAAACACGTGACGGATGTGATTATTCGGGAACATTTGCGGCGAGCCTTCTGAGAACTAAGTACGTCTGGACCGGTACGTATTCGACACTCGACGATCAAACGTTCCTATGGGGCGAAGAAATACATTCGAGAAAGACAGAAATAGAGAGAGAGAGAGAGAGAGAGAGAGAGACAGCAAAGTGGTCATGCAATTGACTCGCGTTTCACACTGCTTTGAAGAGATTCGTGGCTTTGTCGCAAACGTTTGCTTGATTGCGAGAAACCTCGGATTAAGTTGGCTGTCTCGTTAGCACTTAGAAAACACTTGTTTCTCCGGAAAAATATGAAAATGTCTATACATACTCAAAATAATAGTATCAACATCCTGTCCAATTCAAAAACTCTATATTAACTGTATATTAACTCTGATTTGATTATCAAGGTTTTCTCAAAAAACAACTATAAAGTATATTCAAAATTGTTATATTTTTGTCAAATGTTCAAAACATAATCTGAAGTCTCGTATTTATTGAGAAAATCGGAAATATTGAATCAGAGTTGTCACGAAAAGTGTGAAATTTCGTATGTCTTGAAATAAAGAATGCATGTCGGATAAGCAATCTCCCCTTCTTAATATAACGAAAATTTGGAACGATGAACCTTAAAAAGCAACCCAAATATTGATGTTTGGAGTATACTCAGACATTTTTAATAAGAAACACGTGTCTGCTCCATATACGTTACTTTCTCCACATACACTATTTGGACTCAGACATTTAATCCACTATTTTTAATCCAGAGCTTCCTGGAGCGAAGCACACTACGTATCTCGCTGCAGGTAATCATAAAAAGAGTAACGACCAGTTTCACTGACACCTTTAGTAGAAATTTTGACATTCTTGAAGAATTACGAAAAAGCTTATTGCTCATTTTTGGAGCAGAGAGGACTAAAAATACTAAAAAAAAGGACTTAAAAAGAGGAAGAGAAGAGAGAGACAGAAGAAGGCTTGGGTCAATATTTGATGAAATATGATTGGCGCGTAGGTGTTTGCATATCGACGAAGAGGGAGTGAACAGCTCTCCTTCCTCGTTCGAGTCGCCGAACAAATCTTTTCGTTACGGACGTACATTTTTCACGGGGCACAAATTTTGTTTCAGCGCCCCGGAGTGTGTCACGATTACATCGGGGCGTTTGCGCTGAGCTGGCGTTTACGGATCGTAGCTATATTAAAAACATCAGAAATTTCATTCCCAACGACTATCGATTATTGATAAGAGCGAACAAATATTTAAGCGAAAACAAAAAAATTGCTGCCGAAATAACGTCTGCAAATAATCGAAGAGCGATGTATCGCGCGATGAAATCTCAAAACGTCGACAATTTGCCTCGGCTTTGGATCTCAATCATTTTACACCTGTCCCAATACCCACAATTTTCCGGCAAACGTTTCACCAATCTTATAGTTTCACCAGTAATAGCAAATAACGTACAGCTATACGCGGGCCTCAAAAAACTCGACCGTTTCCGTGCTATCGCCATTCTCAAATTGCCGAACGAAAACCGTTTTCCTTTGCCGAGATTTCGCGCTAATTGAATTGTCCGATGGAAAATTAAATCCGTAAGTGTGCGTGCACGCGATTTGCCACTGGCAAATTGTTTGAAAAAGAGAGCTCCGAAAGAAACGAGCGGTTTCGCAATATCGACCGAATTCGATACAGTAGTCAAGTGACTAAGCAGCTTTGCGTTTTAGACCCGTAACATTCAACGAGCGCCGAACCGTTAATGACAAACTCGAAAAATTCGGCTGCAGATGTGTCGGGATGCATGGTATAATTAAGGAGGTTGGCTGTAGCCATTTGTAAATGGCGAAAATAAATGAAGTTTTACGTGTTAAAAGTATAGGGAATCGAAATTTGTTAAGGACACGA
>JAPYYW010001771.1:0-25724 GCA_030522545.1 Cremastinae sp. A BG-2022a | reverse complement strand
TCTGTGCAATTTTTGAATAAATTCTGTCTCAAGAAATTTCAACTGATGATTTTACATCAAGTTAACACATAAGGACTAACTTTTGAATAGACTGTCTCGATTGTATTACCTTAAGGGGGTTGATCTGTGACAGTAAAATCCAAAAGTTTCTCCCGTTTTGATGACGTTTTTCTGACGTTCATAGTGATTTGCGAGATTAAGTTTATTAAGAAAAATTGTTGCTAATTTATTAAAGAACAACATACTCTAAGGTTATCCAAGGTCAGAAATACTAGCTATACTTGGTGTATAATTAACAAATTTTTGACGATAGATTTTTCTAAAAAATTTCGATTAAAAAATTGCAATATTTAATAGATCGTCTTATGGAATAGTGCAAGAGTGATAATTTCAAATAATAAGTGTTTAAACTTTCACATAGTGAAACTTCTTAAAATTTAATTTACATGTACAAGATCAAAGCAGAAAAGATTTTCGAATTTCTTTAGCAAAATTCTAAGAAAAAAAATTGTTCTATATAGAACTAACTTGAACGAAAAAGATCAACAAAATGGATAGCAAAAAATGAATGGTCACTGATATGTTCTTTTTTGGCAAAGATCATGTATACCAGAATACATCGAACTGTCTTCTCATCGAAGTGTGGGGCCTTATTTATTTCATTTGTTTTTTTTTATTTTTCACGTCTATTTTCAAACATTCATGGGAAGAGCCCACTTGTTTAACACTGCACACGTATGCATGTAAGCCCCAGCTACACGTGATATATGTACCCCATTTTCCATCTCTGATGTGTCCTACTCCCTGTTTTTTCCCTTATGCTTCGCCTTTTTCTTTTCTCTTGGTCTTTTCCATTCTCTTCTGATAAAGCGAACGAGTTTCTATTGATAAGATTGAAAGAGGAGCTTTATTCGCTATTCGTGCTTTGCCGCATTTTCTCCTCGGCGTAAACCGTACATAAGTACTTGCACTTTTTTTTATGTTCAAAATGCTCAAAATGCATATATCTACGTATATATCTCTTATTTGCAATCGAGTGTGGAGCTTTCCGGTAGAAAATATAAGCATCTCAAACTTTAAAATAGTTGTTTTTGAAGACAGGGCCATCGCCTGCAATATATTTGAAACTTTTGCTGCAGCCTATTTGTGCAAGTATGTTCTCACGAACTATGAGTTTTATTAAAGCTCCTGTACTTAAACATTTGTTTTGGAAAGGAAGCAATCGAGGCTCCGGGTTCATCTCAATTCATTACCATCTAGATTGACTGTAACGGAGTCTAATTAAGACGACGAATTCACTAGTTCTCAGATCCACTATCTATATCCCATATTCTCTTTCTCGATTTGTGCCCCAGACAAAGAGTATATCTATTCTTAAAGCATATACGGAGAAACGCCGAGGGTTAATAGGGCACTTATTTGCATGTAATTGATCAAAGGGGCTCTGACTTGACTTACTGTAACTACTGGCCTCATCTTACTATCTTTCCATTTAAACAAAGCTTCTGTAACCATCAAGGGCACTCCTTTGTCAACTTGGATTCTATCTCTCTTATATCCTATATTCAACGAAAAAAATGGTCGAACTTACCAATATGATCCTCTCTTTCGCGTTTCCCTGCTATTCTTCCTCTTAATATACTCAAACTCCACCTGTTAGCTAAATTCTGGATATCAACAACTTTGCAACTCAACTTTGCAACTCAACTTTGCAACTCAATTTTCTACTATTTATATTAAATATATCTGAAAAAATATATCTGAATAATTCGGTGGTCATTAACATTAACAAAAAGGTAAAGTTCGTCGAGCATAATGAGGAAAAAAAAGTTTAATTATCAAGAATAACCCAATTATGGTCGAGGTCGAGTGAAAAACCGAAAACGATCGTGATTGTTTGGATTTTCGGCACAATTTGAAATCAGTAGCTCGGTATAAAGTATCGGGGTCAAACGTGTCGGGTCTTGCAAGGTAATTCGTTATAGAAAAACATTTTATTGCAATTTAACAAGTTAAATTGAGTGTCAGTTCCAGTGTTATTTTCACTCATACGAAAAGTGAATAGTGTTAAGTGTTTCTAATTTATAATATCGTTTTGAAATACTTCAAAAAATGTTTATTTGGATGAAAGTGCTGTTCAATTGATGCAAATACATCAATTTGCGTTATTTGCGTTACATTAAAAGTATGCAGTCTTTAAAATTCGGACGAACAGTTTTTTAATTGCGGTTTTGCTTCGAATAATTAGATTTTTCATCATAAATTATTAGTCCTATATTCATTTACCCATATATCATACTCGATAGTCCGTATTTTAATTTGACTTAAAAAAATACAAAAAATATTGAGTTTTGTATGGTGTGGTGGTGAAGTGAAGTGCGAGTTCCAGGGAACATAGTGAGCAGAAAATTAAGAAGTCTCGCATGGTCTCCATGAATCATCCTTAGTAGAGCTGATTTCGTCATGAGGTAAGATATCGCAAATTGACATTTTCATGAGTCTACGAGACCCAGTGTGACTCGCTGAATTTCTTGAAATTTTTTTTCGATTTTAAGAGCCTATTTGATCGGAAATTTCTTATAGATAACGAAAATGATAATTATTCGGGGTAAAATTCACGAATTCATATTGAATAAGTCAAAAAATTGACTTTTGGATCATCAGTTTTATCAATTTTTCAATATTAATTCTTGGATTGCGCCCCGTATAAGTAACATTTTTATAATCTACAGGAAATTTTGAGATTTTATTTTAAAAAACACAAGAAGCTCATAATTAATCGGAATACAGCGTATTATGCGAGGTCATATGAAATATTCACCTAGAAGAATCGCAAAATATCAATCCAAACATGTCGAAAAGGAAAAAGCGGCCGCGTTGCTCCTCGTTAATATTAATATCAAGAGCTCAAATTTGTACAGGCTTCTTTATATGTATAAATAAAACTTTTGAACATATTTCCGCAAAAAAAGAAAAAATTTTTTTTTTTGAATCACTTTAATATACACGTATCAGTGTCTATTTTTAACTGGACAGGTTATGAAACTTAATCGAATTAAAGTTAATTCCACTGCTTTGATTAGAAGACAAAGAGACACTCAGAATATATTGTATATTCATCGAAACGTACGTGTGTCGAAAACATAAATAGACACAGAAGCATAACAACATTTTGTTTTACGTACAGAGCACGCATACAGATTATTTCCCAAATGCTAGAAAAGATTTCCACGTAAACCATAATACCCTATTATTTTTTAAAACTTTCTTTTGAGTGAACTTTACGTATATAGATTCATTTTTTATTTGAATTTATGTGAAGTTTTTAAGAACGAAAGCGTAACATTGCACAATTGAATAATTGCAACATAATTGAAAACGTAAATAAACTTGCAGTTGTAAATTGAAATTCATGATATATTTTAAATAGTCACTTTTTACTATATGTATTGTATACTGCTGTAAAAAATTTGTTTCAAAAACAAAAACAGACGCCAAGTAATGTAAGTGTGTGGTGCTTGGGAGCAAGAATTGTGGTCACCAAAAATGAGTTTTTTCTAATATAAATAAAAATAAATACTTTCATAAAAAATTCTTTTAAAAAAAAACCGAAATTCGAAATTGAAAAATAGCCAAACATATTCATGGTTAACGACTACTATAAATATTGTGCAAAATACTTTTTTTCAATTTTTACAAATAATTTTTGAATTTACAAAATAAAACCAAATTTTACTTTTTTGATTCAATATTATTCCTCATTTTTAACTTCATAACCTGACACTTCACAACTTAAATACTGTCACTATGAAGGTTACTGTCACTTCGATGTTTGGACAGCGATTTTCCAAAATTTCGGCATCTAGTCTATCATGGGAACAGAGCGTTTCTCGATAGATCGCGATTTAAAGGGACACTGTCATGAGGGGAACACTTGTGATATAGATATTAGTTTCATAAATTTTTTGTGAAATAAAATAAAATTTTACTGCATGCTAAATTACGAGACTCGAGAATGGCAAGATGGATTTAAATAAAACCAACGCCATTTGAAATAAAAATTCGATTCAGTGAAGAAAATGTCTTGAAATTTCCAGTTTCGTGTAAAGAGTTTCGACGCTATTTCCGTTTGGAGTCGGAATAAATTTTAAAAAATCCAATCTTACTCTTAATTGAGATGGTCATTTTGACGCTCTGACGTTGATTTTACTTCTTTCTTTACTTGACGTCAAAGCACTACCGTGTCTCTTGATTTATACATTCCATACAATGTTCATTGGAGCATAAAATACAATTCTCGAAAAAATCATTATCTGAGAGTATACGATAAGGTATAATTTGTCATAGTGGCTTTGCAATAATTACAATAAGCATAGTCCATCGTAGGATTGACGAATTAAATTGAGTTAATTTGGAGACGCGCGAAAAACCGATCAAATATTCAGAGGTCTCTGTAATGAAGGAATGCTTAATATATGAGCGCTTACCCACGCTCGAGAGATAATCTTCATGATTCTCATTATCTGTATATATATTCTACATAACCGTGGTAAATTGTATTCGGCTTACGCAACATAAAAAATGTTTTTATGTTGTTCAACAGACATTGACTGTACATACAATTTACTTTTTTTTTTGAAAAGTTTTGAAGTATTGTAACGTTTTTTTTGTTTATATGGATGCTCCGATTAACTCCGATTATTTGATGAGTAATGAGTGCTGATCCAATTCCCGCAAGGATAGCAGATAAATAAATTCTCAATCAGAAAATCTGCAACTCCGCAAAACTACATTCGATCAAATCAAAAACGTGTCACAAATTTTTAGAATTTTTTTTCTTCAGATAATGTTTCTCGAATAATGTATTCAATTCTACTGTCATTGAAAAAAAGGCTAACGAAGACGAGACGATGACTAACGAAATGCATCGCCCAGATAATAGACAGTTTTAATGTTATTTTGTGTTGAGCGATACTCGCAACTTCGCTCCTTGCGAGAATATAGCTACATTTTTAGTGAGATATTGAAGTATTTTGCGCTATTCTATCCAGATGTAGGGAATTTTTTTTTTATTGAATTATTATGATTAATGAAAAGAAATTTGTTACATTATTATCAGCAAATTTAATTTGTTTATACAAAATAAAGATGTTTTCGGAGTTTTAAGCTGAAAATCGATGTATTTTTGCAAAATGAGATCGAAAAGGAAATTATTAACATTTGATGCATTTTTATTAAAAAATTCAATTCAGTACGCCCACGTTTGCTCTACAAGCCACTGTGAACCAGCTCTGTTAGTATACGCATAGCTCTGTTCCAGTTCCAAGTCTTACGTAAAATAGAGCGAGTCTTGTTCAAACTTTTGTAAGCCTTAAGGTAGTTCTATTGGTACAGTCAAATCAAAAGTTTTTATCTCAATTTATCTCCATACCAAGTGGTTTTTGAGCTTAAGTTTATTAAGAAAAGTTGCTGCAAATTGTTTCAGGAACAACATACCCAAAATTCAAAGTCATCCAATTACAGGTACACATGACCTGTACTTGTTATGTATGTATAGAAATTAAAAAAAAATTATAATCTTAAAATTTTTTTTAAAAACTGAAGAAAGCTTCTTTGAAGTACAATGAAGATATTCATTATCATATCATTATATTAAAGACGATTTTTACAAGTTTTTAACAAAATCCTAAGAAAACGATTTTTTGATAGAACTACCTTAAGGTGGTTCGTCTGTAAAATAAGCGTCGATAGATTTCGTTAATATTTTGCACCAACTTTCTTTAATGTCATATACATATGTGTACTAAATTTGACTTAGTTTCACCGAACGGGAATTAAGATATTTAATAACAAATATCACATATTTCTGTACCACTTTCCATAAGAGCGCGTGTTAAAACTACAATTTTCAACAATAAATTTTTAAAATTCCAGACGGTGAAGTCTTCTAAAATTTTGCAGAGAATTTTATATAACATAGAAGAAAATTTTTTTTACTTTTTAAGAAAAATCTACCGTGAAAAATTTGTTAATTATACCCGAAGTATAATTAATATTTCTGACCTTGGATAACCTTGAATTTAAAGTATATTCTTTAATCAATATGCAACAACTTTTCTTAATGAACTTAATCCCGCAAATCACTGTTTACGTCAGAAAAACATCATCAAAACATAAGAAACTTTTGGATTTGACTGTCAGACCAACCACCTTAAGGGGATAAGCCACTTTAGAGACCAATAAATAGGCTTTTTGGGAATTTTTTTTAGGAATACTATAAAATAAATTGAGGTTACAAAAAAGGGTGTGTTTAAGACAAATGCTAGTCGTAATTAAATCGCGCACACTCCGTTTGAGGAAAGTCTCCAGGAGTGAAGGCGTAGTGTAAAAAAGAGTGTGAGAGAGAAGAAGAAAATCGGAGCAGATACTGCGTGGAGAGAGTGTGCCCTGAACCGTCGAGTAAGACAGATCGATAGCGTGACGGTGTGTGCGTGTCAGGGGGGCAAGTGGCGGACGAAGTAGTCCCGGTGCCCGATGCAATACATTAAAAATATCGGTTCGAGGTGCATGCGTTGCACCAGAGGTCGCGGACAACTGAAAATAGCGTGAGCTTGGATTTCGGAGCACCGGTCACGCCGGAAGGGGTTTCGGAGTCGTCTCCTTCTATTGTAAACCCAAGAGTAACGGCTGCCTAATAAAGCACACGTTTAATAATATAATTTAAAAGTGGAATTTTCACGGTCTCAATAGAAAAGAGAATCGGGACTGAAACTCGCGTGTATGATTAACGCGCGCGAATTCGAGGGCTTTATCGCGCAGGAGGTAGACAGGATGGGGCTCGATCGTACATTTGGAATCAGTTGGTAACGCGGTAGATCGTTTTCGGGCCAGTCCAAAGATGGCCAGCAAAGGGCGTCGGGTATTCCAGAAGGTGTGGGGCCTTTGAGTCTTGGTAATCAATCGGACATGATGCAAAAGAGCGCGCATAACGATATAGCTCCGGGAGTAGGAAAGGTGCCGAAAGTACCATCGGCCGTAGCATGGGCGGGAGAGGGACCGGAAGATGCGCCGGCTCGACCGATAGGCCAATCATCGGTGCGCGAAGGATCGTCAGAATCCGTCGTGATCAACGCTCTGCGCACGTTGGCGGTGGCGGAAAACACAGAAGTGCTCGCTCAACTTCTCGCCGAGCTGATGACAAATCAGCAAAGAGCCGCGCTCCCATCTCATTCACCGACAGACCCGCATATCATGTGTAATTTTCGATTTGTCGCGAAATATAGAGCGTATTTCATCGGTGAACCAAACGATATTCGCGCCAGTAAGTGACTGGAAAATCTCAAGACGATACGCGAAATACACAAATGACCGGAGGATTTTCTCCTTGTCACGGCGCGCATGCATTTAAAAGATGGCACGAAGCATTTGGCGAAAACGCTTGTGAATGCGTTACGCACGTGAGAAGATTTTCAAAGTGCCTTCACGGATACGTTTGTTATACGCGATGATTTGTCTATGCGCTGAGCTCGGATGGAAGCGCATTGACAGGAGAAAGGTGAATCTCTGACGCATTATTTTTACGCCAAGACTGTGAGCAATCTTAACTTATCGTTCCTGAAAGAAAAGTTCGAAATTTTCAAAAGAAAAGTTCGAATCCAGGGCCAGTGCGACCCCGACAGTTATCGAGCGTGGCAAACCTGCAGGAGACCAGCAGCGCGCGAACTATGACCGGACTTAACGATTTCAGTGCGACTACGCCGAACAGCCGGACATTTCCAGAAAGGAAATGTTATAACTGCCAAAGACCAGGATATTTATCGCGGGATTGTCCTGCTGACGAGCGACGCGAAACAGTTTGCTACAATTGCGAAAGATCGAGGCATTTACGGTGACAGTGTACCGCAATCGAACCACGCAATGAGCATTCTATACAGGCGTGAGTCGAATGAACGATGAAACGGTTAGAAAATAACTGAATGACACCCTAATCAATGGACAGCATATGTCACCTTTCATTGGTCCGGGCAGTGCGGAGTGCATCGTAAGTACAAGGCGAGTGTTGGGTGAAGGACTGACGGTGACGCCGGCACATCAGCACATCTGAAGGCGTACGGCCTGCCAGAGTTCCTGATCGACAGCTTGAGAGTCGTGCATGTTAATGTTGTATTGGCAGAGTACAGGTGAAAAATGTCGCGTTTCAGGTTGTCCCCGATAATAACCAGGCAACGGACGTGCTAATCAGGTGCACTTACACCGACTACCCAGGAATTGACTTCCATAAGGTCAAGGGAGGACTCTCATATTCTGTCAAAGCGCCATATTACCAATAGAGACCGAGCCGAGTGGGAATTTGCAATAGGAGCAAACCACATAGATCTTACGGAATTCAGTCTGTTTCGTGGACGTATTGGATAACACAGCGCGATGTAGTGTACCTGTGATTAATGGGAGAGCAACGGTGCGTACGGTAAACGGAGGTGAGTTGACAGTGCGCGGCAACGTAGCCAGGGTGGCGATGATCGAATGTCAAAAATTAAATAGACACAACGTAGAACGGGAAAATAGTATACATATAGGAATCAAACAGTCGGAAACAGTGGGCCAAGAAATTCTCGAACTGTTGAGAGAATTCTGTGACTATGTGGTACTCGGATTACATGATCTTGGGTGAGCCAAGGATACTGTTATGGACATTGCCGTGACCGAGAGTGCGCGACCGATTAGAGCAAAACTGTACCGGGCAACGGAACAGGAGTACACAGAAATTCGTGACATAATTCATGAATGGCGTCAAGACGGTATCGTGGTGGATACGCAGTCGCCCAACGCAAGTCCGATGTTGCTCGTTCGTAAGAAGTCGGGGTAGTGCGACTATATATGGACTTTTGGAAGTTAAACATGGTTATAGAGCGTATATGCATTTCCCTATCTCAAATATGGATGATCATCTGAAGCAGATTATGGACAGCGTTTCCCTTTTAAGAAAAATCTATCGTAAAAGTTTTTTAATTATATAACAAATATGGTATCACGCCATAAGATCTGCGGACATTATATCCGCGACATTAAATCTGTGTTCATGCTGTTTTTAACAGGTATATTACAAATATGATTCATTAGTAATTGTTATTGATAGGTATACTACAGGGTGTTGTGACGGAATATCTGATGACAAAATATCATGAAGATAAATAAATATCGTATTCATATGATCCATATGAGGTCCAGAGGCGAGAGGAGGAGCCCCCCGTTGGACATCACAAAACCCTTAGAAAATGGCATCGTTATTTCGTAGTCTCCATGTAAGAGGGTAAAAACTGTTAAGTGTGGGAGACGGGCGGTTTTGGAGCGACCCCTCCCCCTCTCAAGAGAAAAGATCACAATGATACTAAACAATAATATTCCTCAGAATATGTTTTAGAGGATCATTCAGTATCGGATATTTTGACAATCCCAAATAGGTCTTATATCAAAATATGATTATTCAATTTATTTACTTTTAATGGATTTAGTATCGCGGATATAATATCTACGGATCTTCCTTAATCTCGCAAATTACTCTGAACGTCAGGAAAACATCATAAAACTCAAAAAAACTTTCGGATTTGAGTGTCACGTACCAACCACTTTAAGATGGCGGCGCATAGTTCGCGATCTCAAGAGAAACATTAAGTTGTAGTATTTTTGCTTTAATTTTAATAACGAAGCGTGGAGCAAGCTACTTTTTCAAAGCGCGTATTAAAATATGAAATGACAGTATTAATTAGTAAAAGTAACCATAAGGTTAGTACATTATCGTAAAAATAGTAAACGTGCACATTGAGATCAGAAATACAAAGTATCTTCATTTTTTTCAAGTTAAATAATAATTTAAGAGTTGACCTATATTTTTAGTGTGATGACAAACGTAATAGCCAATACAATATTCGATATTGGAGATGAAAAATATCGAACGGTATAAAATCTCGGATATGGTACGCATTTATATCGCAGAAAAATTAAAATATCACCAATGTGAAAAGAGTTCAGAGATATTGAATCCTTTCCGATATTCTCTTTGTTTTCGTATTTTTGTGAATATTGCTAGGCTTTTTCGGTCCTGCCCAAAGTCGTCATTCCGCCTCACTGGTTTCGTGTACATCTTCGCGCACTGTAACCATCGTCTGAGCGACAATCCATTGTCTCAGGATCTTTGAGTGATCTTCACTTCGTCGTTGAAGGCTTCGCATATACTTTAGTCTTTTCCATTTGTTCCAAGATGCGAGGACGGATTAAACGACATCTTTTATGCAGCGTGCTCAGAATCCTAAAAGAGGATGATGGATGCATTGAGTTTCTCAAAATACTTGACACTAAAGCGGGTACACGATTCTATGCAATTTTCTACAGATAAAATAAAATCATGGTTAGCAGATGGAAAGTGTTGAAAAATTTTAAAACGTGTAGGAGTAATGTTCCGATAAAACTATCGAAGATGGAACCGTGGATGATGGGTCAATTTTCACGTTTTATTTTTGCACTCTCATCGCGTAATACGTAATGCTCCATATTCTTTTCGACTAGCATGAGACCATTGAGACTAGACAAGAGGAGACAAATCGGCGAGAAAATCTCGCTCGTTTTCGATTCAAACGGAACAAAGTAAGCTCGTACTCGAGAGCTTTGGCAACATCGGATATGTATGACATCGAACTATCGATAGATTTCCAATTCGTGCAGATTTATCGAATCGCTCGATCGTGCCTGATCGTTGCAGTCCCTGGAGTCCTCGCCATATATGTTTCTCCTTTCTACTTTCCAGCTTCGTTTTTGACTGAGCATATATTTTTATTGTCATCACCGAAATATAACAACGTTGTTATCCAATAAATCTACAAGCAAAATCGCAGTGAAAAATATATTAAATACGCGGTGAATTAAAAGTTGAAACTTGTTTGAAAAAAGTTGCTTTTAAATAAAAAAATCTGAAGATTTGAATAGTAATTGCTAAAATTAAATAATCTATTTGAATATTATCATAAAAACGACGATTAGTTTAATAATTTTCTTTTTTATTAAAGAGTTACTATTGAATAAATTGTCAGACATAATCTGCCTCAGAAAGGTTGTTAAATGATGTTTAGAGGGTATGTAGATAGTAGTAGGATAATGAAATCCTATAAATTTCGGACTCCTATCTCAATTGGTTTCCGAGAAAAAAGTTAAAAAAACAGAAAATAACTTTTTTCTCGGGATTGACTGAAACAATTGATCTGATTTTTTGATATGTTTTGCGGACTAATATAATGGCTTTCAAAAAAATAATTAAAAGCTATATAACTTCAAAAAAATCTTGCAAAATGAATTGTTTTTCGTTTCATTTTAAATTTTTCAATATGATACAATTTTGGCACACTCACAAAACTATTAATTTTCAAGCTTTTATACTAAAAGTACTGTTACACATATACTACAAATAGTTTAATTCAAAAATAAAATAATTTTTTTTATTCCGTTAGCTTACAATAATTAATATCTTAATTTTCTACGAATGAAAATCTCCAATTAACGATTGAAATATAATCCAAAGACTAGTAAGATGTAACGAACTTGGATTGTACGACGCTGATGCGCGTCAAAAATTCTCTTCAGATGATATGTTTCAAATAGCCGCTACAGTGGGCTCGCACCTCGCTGTCTTAAATTAGCAGAGTATCGGCTGTGTTCGATAATGATTGAAATGTTCACTTCCTATCTGGAAAAGGATCAACGTGAAAACGACCCAAATGTACTCGCAACAAAGGATGACCAGCCTCTGTGCATTGACTTGGGGAAAAACTGAACACATTTTCTTCCTTGATGGAATTTCGAGTATATGGATGTGGTAGACACATTTTCGTGTCAGGGTAACACGAACTTTCACTGGGTGAGCTGTGGCTCGACACTTTAACACTAACTGGATTCTTGGCTCAGCGAAGAGTACTAGACGCGGAGAGGAAATGGCACGCAAAGAGCCAAACTGCTCTCCGTCAATCTTTCGAGACGGTGAAAGATACATTTCTTCTCTCGACAGCTTTGATCTCATATTCGCATATCCAGCATATAAAACAAACCTCTGACACTCGAAAAGCACCGAGTACTTTTTTTTCCTTATCTTCCTTTGCTTTGTTTTTTTATTTTTCTATTTAATATCACAATAGCGCTAAATCTGCTGCAAGAGTTAATAAATCTACCCACAGCGTAAGTACACTTTGGTCGGAGTTACGAGGAGAAAAAAGTTTGTGGGTTGGAATCTTTTAGTGCGGCTTTTTCTGCAGAAGATGACACGAAGCTGTTTCCCAGTAAGAGGGGCTCAACCGAGGTGTCTCCTCATACGTACGATGAGATCCGAAAGCTGATAGAACGCACCCAGGGGATGTATCGGTATGAGCGGACGAGTATTGGTGTCGCAACGAAGAAATGAAAGAAAGCGGCATAGAGGAAGAGCAGAGAAACCGGGGATGGAAACGAGACCTTGTGTCGGTGTGATTTATATTCATAACTTTAATACGAACCAACGTGCAGTCACGTTGCCCAGGTCGTCGTTCTTCTTACTCCCTTCCCTTTCTTACCTGCTTTAGTACATATACTTTGCACCCTTTCGTGAGCCTCTTTTTCCATCAAACCCACAAAAAGTTGCCTGCCCTCTCAGCTTCTCGCCGTGTTTCGACTGAATTTATCAGCCCTCCGGTTTTTGCTTTTTTTTCGTGAACCTTCTTTTCTCTCGGTATCTATACCCACTGGTAATTTATGTATTTCACACCTTGTTGCCCGTATCTCCGGGAATTCGTATTCTCGGGCTCTCGATACTGTTGAATAACTTGTAAGAAATATAGAGACATCGTGGTTTCATTAAACTGCAGAGTGTCTTACTGAAAATTATGGAAACTAAATATCCCTCTTCTCTTCATACTCTATCTAATTTAAGTATAGGTTTTCTCTAACTGACAGTAAAATACTTGAGTGCTTTTGCAACGTAAAATTCTCGAAAAAACAATCGAATCACTACAAAAATCAGTTTAAAAAATAACAACAAAATAGTTCAATACATGGAGACTAAAATCCAACCCCTTAAAATTCCAATTGGTCATATTTAATTATAAATGAATAGAAACATCCCCAAAAATTACAGTAAACAACGTAGAAATCCAAAGAAAAAAAACAACAAAATATTTAAGAATAATAAAACATAACAAAATAAATTTCATATACTTATTTTCATATACGAGAATAAGAATATCGGAACAAAATAAGCAACTAAAATATATAAAGCAATATGAAGACCGATCATAGAATATGGATACCGGATTTATTAAAATTGAAAAAATAGCACCGAAAATAAGAGAAACTGCAGAAACCTTGGCATTAAGGATACTAACGAAAACTCTATACCATAACAACCTGATTTAAGTTATGTCAAAATAGACTTTGACAATGACTTTGACAGATATAGACTCATATCGCAACATCGAGATTGTCGGAAAATTGCCACTTTCCGACCGAGTGACATATATATCTATTATTTTTAGCAGTTTTCTCCTTTCAAAACCTTCGAAAATTTTTTTTAATGTAATTTTTAATGTAATGTAATGAAAAGTAGAGCAAATAAAAATTATATAGGAAATTCTTTAATCAACAAAAATTGATGAAATCGGTCTTACAAATTTTTTTTTTCAAAAGTGAAAAAAGTACGCTAAGTAAGGACAGTTTGTATCTTTGTTCAAAAAAAATGTATTTTATGATTTTGGAATATCAATCAAATCAAATAAAGAACGTTTGTTCAACAATGTCAAATATTTCAAGACTGTATAAGTTGTATTATATGTATAGTACTAGTATGTCCAGGGTCGAAAATTGACTGACAGTCCGGTCAGTACTGAATTTCCTATTTTTTAACATAGGGTGCCAACGTTTTTCAGAATAAAGACAATCAAAAACCGAACACGGCTTATAGTACGAAAGTATATAGTATGTGAGTGTAAAATACGAAACGCTTATTTTTTGGGCGAGAAAGAGCTCATCGAAGAAGGTTGCTAATTTTGAGATGAGCCCATAAAATTGGTGGCGTGCAAAAAAGCACGTCACAACTTAAATTCGCAAATCGCTTTGAACTTTAGAAAAACGTCATAAAAAAATAAAGAAACTTTTGGATATAACTATCACACATCGACCACCTCAAAAAAGATATCCAAAAAACTCATGATGGCGAAATTTTCAGTTTCTTATAACTTTCTTCTTTATAACTTTTTTCTTATAACTATTTTGGCAGAACTTCGTGTTATATTAATGGACAACTTTTGAATAAATTTCATCAAAATCGAAGGCTGTCAATTCTCGAACCATTGGTCGGAATGACAGAATTACCCAGATGAAACGTATAAACGAAGGAGTTATATAAGTGCTCGCAAGATGCGATGTGCTATTGCAGAAATCTTAGGTTATTCGTTGTGTACGAGAAAGCTGCAAGCCTTCGAAAAGCGACACGTTGCTCATATCTCACAAGTAATTGCAGTCTGCTCCTGGTTTTTCCCAGGAGCGGAGCTTGGGTGCGGATCCTTCATGCGCAGCGGATGGATGGTGATGGTGGAAACATAAGTTTTGATTAGTTGCCCGAGAAATTGACGAGAAAGTGGTTTCGAAGTGGGCCATTGGTTGTCGTTTCGGGAATAGTTAATTCCCGAGTGAGCCGTGCGGTCGTCACGCGAAATTTGCTTACTTTCTACTTTTGCATAGTGAAGCTAAAATCACCGTATAGAACCGTCTTCTTCATTCACGATTCCAACACCCCCTCCCCCCCTTCTGCCTCCTTCAAAGCTTTCGAACATTCTTGGGAATGGATGCTGCCAGAGCGCGACAGAGGGGGACGATGTGAGAGAGGAAAACGAGAAAATGAAAGGATAATCGGGAAAGGAGACGTGACAGAGCGACAGCAATTAGAATATTTCCCCAAATAAATGAGTAAAATAACAATTATTGTTGCACACGAGAAAGTAATGAAAATTTGTAGCATATGTTAAAAGTGCAACCGCGATAGTGTTTCTTTTCTCATCAATCCCTGTACTGGTGTCATGGAAAATAATTCCAGGCAGTAATTTTCTTATGGTATAATAATCGAATCGCTCTAATTTTCTGCAGTTTCCATTAAACGATGCATGGCAATTTATCGTAAATATAAACATGCTTGATTGAGGTACGAAACTGTTTATCGTTCTTTTATGGTGAAACAACTTTGGAATTTGAGAACGCGTTGTACGAGAACGATTAAACAGTGATGGAATAAACTGAAGCTTATATGTGTATGATACTTATAATAAGCAGAGCAAGTGTATCGCGTATGTCATAAAGACAAAATTCTAATATGATACCAGTTCAAGTATTACGGCAGGTGGTCGAAAGACATATCGAGAAAGAGAAAAATGCGTGAGTTAAAAAAAAAGAAGAATGTACGAATATGTTTATGTTTCGATGGTGGAAAGGCGATATGAGCGGTAAAGTTTCCAAGTGTGTGACGCTGAGAAGTCCCGGTGTAAGAAACTTGACAGGGCTCTACAGTATTACAAGAAGATGCGATATGAGGGAGAAGTGCCAACGCGTTTATCCGATGTTGTTGCTGGCAATCTCGTCTCTGTTTCCTTCCATTTCGTATCTCAAGCGCTTTTCAGTTTAACACGTAGGCCTGGAGAAAGGACCGGAAACGTGCTACAATGTATACATCGTTGATGCTCGCAAACAGGAATAATGAGGGAAAAAGAGACAAGGAAAAGGAATGCGGGAGAAAGAGAAGAAAGTACGTGTCTCACGAGACAACGGTCTCGGCGAAGCTTTATCTTCTATATGTAGCTCTCGCATGTAACTTTCCCAAGACAAATTGCTGTTGCAAACTATTTAAACTTCATTTAAATATCAAATTATGTGAGGACTCGAAGTGGTATCGTCGTCGTCGGAGCAGCCACTCACGGCTTGACTCTCCTATCAGAGCATCCAACTCTCTCTCTCTCTCTCTCTCTCTCTCTCTCTCTCTCTCAAAAAGTTCACAGGGCAATTTACACATTAAAATTTCACCATAACTCCCTCTTCGTACAGCCTAAACCCAAGCTTGCCGTGCCTCTCATTTTGCTGCACATATATAATAGTTGTCTTGTTTATATAGAGTTTTCCACAAACACACACTCTCTCTCTCTCTAGTACATTTGATAATTTTATTCCGAAGTTGATCTTGAAATTCGTCGTTCTGCGACATTCGCGGCTTGGCGATATACTTTTCCCATTCCTGTCACTTTGAATAAATTTTTCTAAATTGCGGATGCAGCATTTTGAGATTATTTTCCATTGATATTTACACCATTGCACTATCATTTGTTGCCTTTCAATGGCGATTATTTGTTTTACTCTATAATTGAGAATCTTACGCCTGACACCTGCACTTGTTTACTGTAATATTATCTCTATTGTTCTCCCATTTTCTCCGAAAGGAATGCGAACCTACTTAACACTTAAGGTGATGCCGTAGATGTACCACGTGACACAAAACGCAATTTGCTCAAACATGCAAACTATTGATATTTCGTCAAAATCCAAAGATCAGCCCATTTTTGCCATTAACCTGCGTGGGCTAAACAAATATTATTCTCTTTGACAAAGAATTAAAGAAGTTTGAACCAATCGCGTTTTCCAACTGCCTGGGATCTGCGGCATCGTCTTAACGCAACATTGTATTATAACATATAAACCACTATTATTATATCATCATGTAGGCGGTACGAAATAATAAAAATTCGCTCAAATTTGGAGAGGATATTATTTCATATGAAATGCGTAAACACGAATTTTTTTAGAATTTTCGTCTAATTATTTTCCAAATAATTGAACCATGAAATAATCATTTTTTAGATAATAAGATATACTTTCCGTGTATAAGAATGTAACTTCAACACTTAATTACTCAAAAACAATGTAGACGATTTTTTTTTCTGAATTTATATAAATTTCTTTAGTGGCAAAGAACGTTTATTCAAATTTTCATCGTGTTCTTAATAAATTTCGATTTCCTATAATTTTAACATGTAAAACTTCATTTATTTTCGCCAACGGTACCGAAACCCCTTAAACGGCGATATGACTGGAAACGGAGTGCCAAGTGCGACTTAAAATTCAGCTGGCCAGAGAACGGCTGGTCGGACCGACGCTCGCACGAATTTCGTACTCTTAATATTTTACATGTGATATTTTACTTATTCTACGACGAAATTATTATCCTTTCTGAGTGGAATATTTTAAAATTAATTCATCGTGCGATCGTCCTTCCCTCGAATTTCTTTTTTCCGCGAGATTTCTATATATGTGCGAAGGTACTCTACTTTCAAAATGTATGTGTACGTGTTTTTATTAATTACTAAAATAATTTGTTAAACTATATAATGAGCCAGAGCATTATAGAACTCTCTCTAAAGTTCTGGAAATATCTATAAAAAACTGAAACTTTCGATGACATCTGATATATTTCCTTACATGTGCGAAAATACTCTTCTTTCAAACCTCATATCTTTTATCCCCTTATATCCCAATAAACATTTTTTCAATACTTCTAAAGGAAATATCACTTTGAATTATTGTTTGTCTAATGTTTCATCATCAACTGATAAAAATTTGTAGTCATAAAAACAAATCTTTGCAAAGAATTGGTTAATTTATGATCTCCATTTTTTTTGTTTTCTTGTTCACTGTCAAATATAGTGATCCATACATATTTTTAAAAAGTCTTTAAAAATTAAGAACACAAATATGATGGACGATCCTGTCATTACTTGTCGTACTTTTTACTTTGGGAAAAAAAGTTTTTAGGAGCTCAAATATCTTTGAATTCGTGAGATTAATGAAAAATTCAAAAGAATTTTTAAGTTTGGGTCATTTCGTTTTTTTACCCTAATATCCACGTACTTTTGTCTTTAACAATTTTTAATCTTCAAACATTCACATAAAAAGATTTTTGCTATTCATCGCGTGTCCTACATCGCTAATCATAAATTCAATCTATTTACGCGCTCATATATACAAAAAGCTGCGACGCATATCCGTGAGATATTTTTTTGTTTTCAATAACAAGAGTCTTCATTAACAAGTATTTTTGGTCACCAGCGCACACATTTGGCTCGATTATCGTGGATAATTAATTCTCGTGCCAGCCTTCCCATGGGATCTTTATCTCCGATGTTTTTCCATCTATCGTGTATTTTCCTATATCGAAATCGATAAAATGTCAAATCATTAGTAGCTCCCTGTGAAACGATTCGTGGACAGAAATAGAGAATTTTGGAAAAATGTTATGTCCCGACTTGCATTCTATATCCATAATCGATAACATCCCAAGAAAAAATTTGCAAACCGCCCAGTATTCGCTTGACGTTGCGCCGATACAGTTGTCCATCGACCGATATCGAGCGCCAATGCTGGGCCAATGACAATTTTGCTTTGGAATGATATCTGCGGTCCGATACATGGCATTCTGTATTCTGTCATTTATTTGTGATGACTTTTCCTCTAGACTCTCCGTCGTAAAAATAAGCTCAAGCTGATTTGAAATTTTCTGGTCGCCAGTCGAGAATTTTTAAGTTCCCGACGAATTTATATTATTTCATAGTAATTGATCATGGATCTTTTAAATTTTGCTCGGGCTAACAAGCAACCATGGGTTAAAAGGTAATACAACCGAGACAGTCTATTCAAAAATTGTCCTTATGTGTTAACTTGATGTAAAATCATCAGTTGAAATTTCTTGAGACAGAATTTACTCAAAAATTGCACAGATCTTCGTTAGCATTGTGTTAACGTGTTTGCAAAATTTAAAAAGGCTCAACGATGTAGTTATTTAGATATTAATTTTTTTTAATTGCCATACTTTTAACATGGACTCTTATGGGAGATTCAAAAAAACAACGACTTTCAATGTATAATATCTCGATTTCTAGATGTTGAAGCTTTGTAAAATTTGACACATGTTTTCATATGACATTAAAGAAAACCTGTGACAATTTTTAAGAAAATCTGTCTCAACACGGTTTTGCGGTTGTACTACCTTAAGGTAAAGCGTTCCGTCAGCATTGGTTTTTTAGTACCGTGCCCAATTAATGTTAATAAGTCTGAAATACATTTTTTTAAAATAAAATTAATATTTTAGTAAGACCAAGCGCTATTACGTTGTTTTGATCGTGGTACGTGTGTGTACAAATTCTCAATTTGTTTTTTTTTTCAATGTTTCATGCATTTACAGAAAAGTACATTATGGAAAGGCTAGTTAGTGAATAAAAAAATGTTTTACTCCGTATATATTCAATCTTGTGTGATTCAGTGAATAATTTTTTTACCGAACGACGTCAGTCCAAAAACTGGAGATCGATTCACTTTTTCGTACATGCGAATGTAAAAACTTTCATCCGTATTTATAAGTAGAGGCTCACATATAATGATAAAATTCAATAGGCCAAGTTCTCAACATCTTTGTGTTAAAACAAAGTTTTGCGGTTGGGTTTTGACCACGCTGAACTTTGGAGCTTTGAACTGGTGCGCCAGTGGAGTATTCGCTACTTACCATATAGAGAGGCGAATGCAAGTGTGGTGCAGTATTATCGAGTCTTCATAAAAAAAAAACTGGACGTTCCGATACCATTCGAAGAAGAGTAGCAGTATTAATTTGAAGATAAAATAATAAGTATAATAATAGGGAACGAGAAAGGATAAGTAAAGAGAGCGAACCGCGAACCAAATGAGAAAAATAGAAAGTGAATATAGAAGTTTGCCAGGGAAAGAGGAAGAAAAAAAAATTCGTACATACTTTCGCTGCAGCGAGAAGTTTTGCGTGAAAATCAAAAACTTTTCTGAATTCCCTCTATTCTGAATTAGACTTGGTGATGGTGTGACTCTTCTTTTGCAAATATCCGCGTGTTTTGTTTCTCCTTCCACAACTTATACTCTCTCTACTTTCTTGTTCTTTTACTGTACCAGCTAGATAACTTTTCATGCATTCCCATTATTTTCAACTCTATGCAAAACAGTACTTATATAAGTAAATTGTGAAAATTCAACGAAGAATCACGGCTCTCGTATAAGACCACGTGTGTTTTATCAAAAGCAGTGAAAAAGAGAGAGAGGGGAGTAAAGTTTTTTCTTGCATCAACTGCTAGTTTACTAGAAGCGTTAAAAAAAAACAAAACAAAAAAAACAAGGAAACCGAAAGAATACAAAAAGCAGCTATACGAGAAAAAGAAGAAATAAGAAAATGCAAAAAACAGTGTGAAACGGCTGATGTAAATAGCAAACGGAAATTCGTTGGTATATAGAAGGTTGAAGAGAAAGAAAGCGGGGGTTGAAGAAGGAATATTTGCATGTAGGTAGGTCGATATCGCGAGAAAACAAATTTTTCTGAAAGTGCTTTTGCACTCACTGGCTTTCTCTGTGAGCAAAATGAAGGGTAAAAAGAGAAGGAGGAGAGAGTGAACGGGTCGACGTCATAGCATCGTGACCTAGGAATTCGCTAGGGAGAACGTTGCTGTTGGCTTATGGACATTCTGGCTTGGTTTCGTCCTTTTCCAGCACGGCTCCCCTCTCTCCTTCCAACTTACATCGTACCAAGGATCGAAACCCTGCACACCCTCGGTAACGCCATGCCGATTTGCATGCAAGATTGTGCCAGAAACGCGCGCTCTTCCGCACTGCATCTTGATCGCCTCAACTTTCCCCTATCTTCCGAGTCAGCTCGACTCTCCTGCTTCTCCCTTTTCTCCTTCTTCTTCCTCTTATTTTACTTTCTTCATTTTTATTTTTAGCTTGCAGCTTCTTTTCGTTCTTCTCTCCAGCATACTTTTACCGGGCCATTTTCTTTCAACTAGCCAACTCTATTCATATATACGTACTTTTGCCCAAGTTACACTCTTCGCGGACTTGACACTTGTTTCCTGGCCGGAAAATTGGTATCGCTGCAGAATAATCAGGAATGACGTTCAAGCGTGTTTCCATTACAGTTTTTCGTATCTCGTAAGAAAATAAACCGGCCGATTGGCCAATTACGAAATCACCTTCGTACATGCAAACTTTTTTTTTTCTTCACTCGTAGCGCGCTTTTAACAGGTTGGCTTTTTCAATAGCCCAAAATGAACTCTCTGGTTGGGGTCGAAAAGGAATAATTGTTTCCTTACTTTTTCATAAATAAATGAACGTAAATGCATAGTATAAGATAGTTGTGTACTGATGTACGCAATTTTTTACGAACTCATGAAATAATATTAAGAATTCATTATTAAATTTCTGGCATATTTTTCCTTGTATTTTCATTAAGAGCCACAATAAGTAGCAGTTATGTGATATCCAGGAAAATAAATTGAAAGAAGTAAAATTGAAGGAGTTTTTAACTTACTTTAATCCAAGTATAATGTTTTATAAATTGAAGAAGTCATATTCTCTCAAAGTTTAGCAAACATACTAAATGTTAAGTTATCACTTAAAATTGTTAGAGATCGTATTTTATCAAAAAATATTCGGATTTTTTTAGACATCAAAATATTACTATTAAAAAATAGCAACGTTTAATGTGGGCTCTTATGGGATTAAAAATGAGACGATTTTCAACAATCAACATGTCGATTTCTAGACAATAAAGTTTCAGAAAAAAAATTTCGACAAATTTCAACATATATGAAATTGAAGATCTGTGTAAATTTTCGACAAATTTCTTGGAGTCAAATGATTTTCACATACTTTCTACCTTAAATGATTAGAAAATCCCGTCATAAAAAATAAAGCTAACTGATTTCCTAATAGTTTTATGAATTATTTAAATGTTGTTTTATTATAAAAGGGCATAGGACAATAAGCATGGTAAACCAGCCTCAGAGTGTCATTTTTTCAAAGTATTTCTCTTTCATTTCTTTTGAAATGAAATTCTTAACATTTATTATTATAATTTTCATATAGGAAATATATAAAAATAACAAAAGTTATTTACAAATATAAAATTTACAAAAAAAAGAAAAAACAATTTTTTTCAATATGAAGTTACTAAAAGCTCATCTCCAGTCAGGGCTCAAAAATTTTGTTTCTATGTACGTTGAATGTTGTTAATTTTTTTCCTAAGCTTTCAATTTTATTTCCAAAAAGTACATTTAAAAAAATGACCCCCTATTAAGTTATGATGTTTTAACTATTGTAGAAGCTATGGATATTTTAAGAAATTAATGAAACTTCTGAATGTGTCAAGATAGAGGGCTAAAAATTAGCATAGATACTTTATTTTGCATATACAGTAACATATTTAAAAAAAGTTAAATATGTCATTCTAAAATCGTCGCTGCAGTGAGATGGAATTGTTCATATATTTAATTTTAAACATGACAGCTCTACTTTATAAGTAAGGATACTGAATTATATATTGAGCAATTTTAGTATACTCACGCAGTCGTGATGGTCGGGCGTAATAGTAGCGATTTGCATACAAAATCAACAATTTTTTTTATTTTTCGATTTTTTAGCTCAATTTCACAGTTTTTCCAACCTTTTTTTTCTAAACTACTCCTGAACTATAGCCTATAAAACATAAAAAAATTATTTAAATCAGTCAAGCCGTTTTTCAGTTTTAGTGAGACTAACGCACAGTGATTCATTTTATATATATATATATAGATTTACAAAAAATTTTTAAGCCATCCTTTGAAGGATATAAAAACTGATATATGTAATCGCTCTCTGTAATCGCTCACCTTTATATGCTTTTTTTAAAACAAAGCACAGACAACATAAAACAAAAAAAATACACTTTATCGATTTACAGCTTATATATTGATAGGCAACAGGAATGGAACATTCTGTGTTGTCAATCTTGTGGTACGGATGACCGATTGACCGAAAGATCTGGAATTATTGAGACCAATCGATTTGACAGTTGTTGTCATCTGCTCTCTATATTTTTGTTTACATTTCAATTCGAGTATTTTCTATGGATTTGAATATCATGAAGATTAATTTTTCGTTTATTTTTTTACATGAATCTTTCCGATATTTTAATAGTTATTTTGCTATTCGGGGCGGAGACGAATTCAACAAATCAACAATCATTAAAATTGGTCCAGCTGATCTTGAGTTATAAATGGTGTAACTAACGACTTTGATGTATGTAGATATAAGATATATAGATTATATAAAAATTAAACTTTAAGCTCGAATAACTTTTGAACTAGTTGACTTAACAAAAAATTATAAGCAACCTTTTTTATAGAATTCTAAAGAACGAAAAAAAATTTTCTCATATTATTTCTATATAAAATTCTGGTTAGAATGCAAACTATCTTAGAATTAATATTAAGAGCTGAAATTTATAGGGAATTTTTTAAAAACAATTTGGAAGCATTTGGCCCTTGAGAGTAAAGAAATTCGAAAAGACTCGTGCTAAGGATCACCCTAATATATATATGAAAATTTGAGAATTCACAGCTTATATTGTGATTTATATTGTTGTTAATGATAAGGAAATGTCAACTTTATTAGTGGCACGCTTAAGTTCAATGACATTATCAAGATTCAAAATATTCTCTTGCTACCGCGACGCCTATAGTTTTCACGAAATCTAACAGAGCGCATACATGGAAGGATTACACTCATTTCCTAAAATGCCTACGACAATCGTGAAGTAATGCAATTATTAGAAAACGAAAGCGTTGTGGACGAAAAGTATAACGCGCGTATATGTCAACAATAAACTCTACCACACGCTTGCAGTTGTGCATTAATCCTGTCTATCAACATAGAGTTTTCTGAAAAATCAGAAATACACGTATATCCCTAACACACATTTCCAGTTCTCTCACTACCAATGTAGAGTATTTTCAACAACACACGAACACGTTGACATATATCCCTAAAACACGTCTCCCGGCCTCGACTCGTTTATATCGCTACAGTAGCTCTGTTTACGTATCAGGTTCCTGTTGTTTCAAAACAACGACGTTACCCCGGCATAAAAAGTTTCACTTCTTTAAATTTCCAGTTTTTACAGTATGAAATTTTTTTAATTTTAAGATAAATGTAACTTTCTATTGCTTTTTGCTTATTTTTTAAAAAAATTGACTCAAGTTTGTATTCATAAAAACAAATAGTTAAAAATTCTTCATTAACTTATGATCTCAATTCATTTTTTTTTACTTTTGTATTTACTATCAACTAAAATTATGCATACATAGTTTTTAAAAACTTAAAAAAAAATTAAGAACATAAAGATGATGGATAATTCTTTCATTGCTTGGCGTACTTTTTATTTTAGGAAAAAAAGTTTTTAGAAACTTAATATTTGCGGAATAATGCTAAATATGAACTAACTGCAACGAAACTTATATTCGTTCTGTATTTCATTGTAAATCATCTTATTGTAATTTATTTTATATAATTTACGTAATAAAAATTATTTTATTATTCTCGTAAATAGCCCATGGTTCTACCAAGGTTTAAATAAATGTATCTATCTGTTTATGTATCTGCTGTTAATTAATGTCAAAGTCATTGAGAAAAACGATATTCGTGAGTGAATGAGCCACGTTGATAAGCAGAGGCAAAGCGTGAGCTACAAGCTCGGCAAAGATTGCGGTATTTTCCGGTGAGTTCACTCCATTAAACATTTTTGCTATCTCGGTAGAATCTATGGGAGTGTGGGAGGATGAAAGGTGGGAGCGCGAGAGAGGCTTCGGGGGAAGCGACAGAAAGAGTCGAAGAGAAGATGCCGGCAAAAAAAGTGAGTGGATTGATATAACGCGGCAGGAAAGGGGTTGCTGGATAAAGTGAAGGGACTGAAGTCGCGAGGGGTTGCTCGGGATAGCCTTGCATCGAAACACCTGTTGCTCTTCTAACCGCTCTCTACTCTCCCTCGCTCACTTGGCTCACCAGTCCCGCGCATACTTGACATCAAATTTCTCCTTCATCTGTATATTCCATGTAACTATATATACGATAATACGCTGATACAACTATAGAGCTCACTTACTTCCTGTCTTTTCACACTTCTTATCCTTATCATTTCCACTTTCATAACCACAAATACTCCATTGCGTCCTCGTCGTAAAGCTTCTCGCAACCCATACCACTTTTCTCGTTATAAACGCCATCCAAGAGACAAAATCTTACGTTAGTAATAAGAAAAAATGACTATGCAACGGTAACAAAAAAATAATCTACTCGTTGTCCCTCGAGCAAATCACTTGAATTCCTATTCAGATCGTACACAGATATTCACGGGATTGGAGATTTTAGACCCTAAATGACTACCAGCAAAATATCTCTCGTATTTCAATGAGTCGTGATGATTTTTTGTTATGTGATAAAAAGCATCAATTTTGCATGATACAGTTCTATATTTTGATAATCGGAGCAATATGCGATTTTTTCTTGTCTCGTTGTTAAGGTAGTTCTAACACTACAGTCAAATCAAAAATTTGTTTCTTAATTTATCTCCGTACCATATGATTTTTGAGCTTAAGTTTATTGAGAAAAGTTGTTGCAAATTGCTTCAAGAACAACATACTCAAAATTCAAGGTCATCCAAGGTGATATGTGCTCGTTATATGCCTATGAAAATCATGAGATTTTTATTAAAAACTGAGGAAAACTTCTTTAAAGTACCATAAAAAATTATGCAAAATTTCAACAAGCTTCACCGTCCAGAAGTCAAGATATTT
>JAPYYW010001770.1:0-25729 GCA_030522545.1 Cremastinae sp. A BG-2022a | reverse complement strand
TTCAAAATTCATTGTAGGACCAAAACTAAAGATTTAGCCCGAACCCAAGCCAAAATAACCAACTTGGTAAATAACGGACACCCTAATATATATATTTGCGAAAACATATATTTAAAATATTTTTCCAGACTTTCGATATTCCTATATAATTTTTTAAATATTTAAAATCTGTTCTATTTTTTATTCATTTTGATTTTAATAATATATTTTAAAAACATCAAAATTGTTATTGGCATGCATATATGTATAGTTTATTCCGTCGATTACAAATAAAGACCTGATTTTTTTTTCATCAAGTAAACATTGAATGTAAATAATTACAAAAAATTTATTTAAAAAATTTTCCTCAACTCTCGATATTTTTATATTTTTATTCATTTTTATTTTGATAATATATATTTTTAAAACATCAAAATCATTAATGACATGCATTTAGTTTATTCCGTCGAATATAAAATAATTCCTGATATTTTCTTAGCTAGAAAATATTAAGTCCATTTTAGGGAACGAACTACCAAGAAATTTAAATGTTCACAAAGATTTTTCTAGACTTTCGATATCCCAATAAAATTTTTCAATATATTTTTACTCTTTTATATTTTTATTCATTTTTAGCCTAATAATTTATTTTGATAACATAAAAATCTTTATTAACACACGCATATAGTTTAAAATTCAAGATTCACATGCACGTTATATCTGCCCATAAACGTGTAAATCTCGTAAAGTCGAATTGGCATATGTAGGGGAGGTTATGAAAATTTACATGCGACTTGAGCTCTGGAAAGCGAGACATCAACTAACTGTAAATTGCGTTTGGTAGAATATGCACGTCAGCGTAACGTACTAGTTTTAATTCAAGAACAAAAATGAAATATAAAAAATTCTCACTTTTTTCTTTGATACTAATTTCATAATTATTCTCGTTTTTTTTAATCACACAAAAACATGAATTTTCGTCTTGGGCTCACGCACAAAACTTTTCGCGTACATGCGAATAAAAGATATACTATATATTTTTTCGCTGTTCGTCGAGAATCAGTGACGAGTTTATTTTTCGCATAACCGATTTTTCCTCGATTTCTCATCCCTCGCTTGTATTTTTATTTTTTTTATTTTATTTTTTTTGGCAGAATGAAAATGTTCCGTTTTCTCGATGCGCGGAGCACGAGCGTCCTTTCGGCACGTCGGTGGAAGAAAACGAGAGAAATCCGTAAAGCGAAACATAACGAATCGCCGTGGGGAGGAACGATATAAAATGTACATGAATCGAAAACTCGATTCCCATCCGAACAGAGAGGAAGCTGGCGAGACGGAGAGGAGAATAAGAGCAGAGAGAGAGAGAGAGAGAAATCGAGGCGCGAAAAAAAGGAGAGAAAGGGATCGGGGGTGGAAGAAAGCGTATAAAAGTGTATATCGGTGAACGTGTGCGGCTTTTGAAAGGAGAGGAGAAGAAAAGAAAGCGGGAGATGCGTTATCGATAATCCGGATAATCTTGGTTCGGGATGAAACAATGGAAGCGAAAAACTACTACGAGAGCGAGACCGTGGAGTAAAAGAAAGAAAAACAAGCAGAACTGTAAAAGAAGAAAAATCGAGAAATGGAGAGACAACGAGAGCGTCGGAGGATCGAGAATATATCGCGCGCGTTTTCTTTCCTTTAGATATCGACGAGTGTAACACGCCAGTTATCGAAACTCCGATGTACAGCAAACCGTGTGCGCTCTTCATTTTTCGCATTTTCCAGATTTTATTTTTACGTTCTGGGATATCGCACGTCACGAAGTTCCACTTTTGCATTTCGAGGTTCCATTGTTTCTCTCTTTCTTTCTCTCACTCGCTCTCACTCGCTCTCTCTCTCTCTATCTCTCTCTTTCTCTCCCCCTTTTTTTATTCTCTGCCCGGAACGTCCCGTGAATTATTTCGCTGCGCAACGCGGGAGAAACTTGTCCCTGGTGCAATAATAATGAAACCGTATTGTCGTTATTGTTATTATGATCCCTTGCGTACACAGGCGACTGTATAATCGCGTATGTAAAATATTTGAGGGCGGAAAAAAGAGCAGACCCTCCCCCGAGGTGACCTCGCGCTTATTCGGATAAAAACGAGCTCGAGGGAGGAAATTTTCTCATTCTTATACGTTCGCGTTCTCTCTCTCTCTATTTCTCTTCACTCTTAACATTCTTTGTTATATACATTCTCCCTTTTATACATCTATATTTTTCATTAATATTTATCATACACTGAGAATAAATCTTGATTGAATCAACTGAAATTTGATTGATTTGACAAAATTTCAATTAATTCAAACCAATATTTTTTGAATCAACAAAATTTCAGTTGATTCAACCAACATTTTTTCTCAGTGTACATATGTATATTTTTCGCGCAATTTTGTTCTTTAAATTTATTTTTACGTCAATGAGTTAGTCCAATCTTCGTATAGTATATACTTTCCTCTTTTACAAAAATATGCATATTTTTATTTGTTTTTTATCACGATGAGTTGCTTTCTGATAATTGTATACTAATTATTTATCTAATTCTTTGTTAAATTATTTTTGCTTCAAATTATTCCATGACGCAGATTAAATTTTTTTATCTAGAAGATAAACGATCCAATAGTTACACGTCTAAGGGCTATTTCACCTTTATTTTAAATATACTTCAAATCAAAAAATCTGCTTCAAAATCACATCTACTGATTACTAATTACTGAACTATTGATTTTACTGATCCAAAACTCATCTTATGTCTTAATCTTAAACAAAATAAAACTTGAACGTTTGAATACGTATTAGGATGTTTTATTAATATAGTTGAACAGTAAAATCGATCTTATTGTCTCTAGGGTTCAGTGAGCTTGTTCTAATAGTTTAATGTTATGAAAAATACACTTCCTTGTATATATATGGAAAAAAAAAATAATTTATCTGACTTTATTTTTAAAAAAAATCCAAACATTTAAAATAACATGACAAAAATCATCCAACTATTAGAACATGTTCAGCTATTAAGACATTTACCTTTTATCTTTTTCTATATTTTTCTTCTTCTAATTATCGTTATTATTTCTACTGCCATTTTTCTTAAGCATTGGATTTGGGGTCTTCTCTTATTAGAAATACGTATCTTTCTATTGGTCTTTATTTTATTTCTGTTTGATATCTATATTTATTATTATTTTTTACTATATTTACTTATTGCTACTAGACATTGTATATTAATTGTATAATATATTTTTTGCATGGTACTCAAATTTTTGTACCTTTTTTTTTCTATCATATGGACTTTTTTAAATATGCACTTCTCTATTTTTTCATCGGCTTTTCTTTCTTAATATTCATTCGGTGCGTCTGTCTCGTTTAGAGATCGGCAAATAAGCTGGAAAAAGGCGCGAAGCAGAGAGCGAAAAAAGGAACGAGCGAGTGTCACCGGTATATAGGATGAGGGTGGGTGAAAGGAGAAGGAGGAGCGGAGCGGTAACGGCAGGTGGCAGAGGTCAGGGAGGGAGGCTTTTCCGAGGTGGAAGAGATCGCGGTGGTTGTCGTCGTGAGCACCGAGGCGGCGAAGCGAACGTTTAATAAAAGATGCGCAGAGATAGCGCCATTACCCCGGTCTGCATTATTTACCGGGCCGAGCACAAGTCTTCCCAAGTCCCCCCCCCCCACTCCCCTTCCCTCTTTCCGCCCTCTCTCTATCCTTCATCTCCATCGCTCTCCTTCCTCCGCTTTCTTCCTTTATTTCTCGCACTGCTTTTCTCTCCAGTTTTCCTTCTCTTTTCTTTCTCTCCATCCTTCTTCTTCGTCTCTCTCTCTCTCTCTCTCTCTCTCTCACGTTATCTGTCCTTCACCGCTCTCTTTCCTTCTCGATTTCTCTCACCGATTTTCTCTGTATAGCTTTCCTCGTCGTTTCTCCCTCTCTCTAAAATTTTCTTTCCGTCTCCCTTCGTTTTTCTCCTTTCATCTCCATCTCTCTGTTTCTCTCGCTGAATTTTCTCTGTAGCTTTCCTTGTCGTTTCTTTCTCTCTTTAAACAGTTTTATCTGCGACTTTCTTCATCTATCTCTTTCTACGGTTCTCCCTCTCGATTTCTCTCACCGATTTTCTCTTAAGTTTTCCTCGTCGTTTCTTATTCCTCTCTCTAAAATTTTCTCTCTATCTTTGTCCATCTTCCTCACTTCATCTCTATCTCTTTCTACAGTTTTCCCTCTTGATTTCTCTCACCGATTTTTCCTGCAGTTTTCCTCGTCGTTTCTTCTTCTCTCTATATATACATATGTATATATTTTTATCTCTATCTTTCTTCGTCTTTCTTGCTGCATCCCCCCCCCTCTCTCTCTCTCTCTCACTGATTTTCTCTATTTTTTCTTATCGCCTCTCTCTACGTTTGACTCTCCATCTTCCTTCATCTCCCTCGCTCCACCTCTCCGTACGCTTTATCTCCGTTTCTCCCTTTCTTTTTCTCGACTACTCCTCTCATCGGTTTTCTCTCTTTAGTTCCTCTCTCTCTCTCTCTCTCTCTCTCTCTCTCTCTTTCTCCTTCTGTTTCTCGACGTATACGACTTTTCTCCATCTTCATTTTTCTTCAGTTTTCTCCGCATCGTTTGATCTCGCTCGCTCGAGTTTTCCTTCTTCTCTCGTCCCGAAATTCCGTCGCAGACGCGCGAGATCGGTAGGCGTGTCGTCCGCCTCTCCCTCGAGGTGTGCCACCCCCGCAAGCCGTCGCGCACGTCCATATACGCACACGTGCATTTCGTCGAGAGTGTATACGTAAACTCACGGCGATCTTGCCGGGAGACTGATCCGTCCAAAGATCTCTGCCTCGCACCTATACCTTCTCCATAAACCTGCACGGGACTTTCCATGCAAATCTTATCAACTTTTTTACCTCTCGCCAACCCGGATCTCGTTAAACCGCACTTCCCGCCCAGGAATTGTGTCCTTCGTTTAAGGTAGTTCTCGTGAAAAATGAATTTGGACAAATTTTCTTCAAAATTTGCATCTTCTTGATGCATGTGATCCGAATATGTGGTCCAAATTTTAAAAGATTTTGCCAAGTAGAAGTCAAGATATTTATTGTTAAAAATCATGATTTTTCATGCTCTTCCATTTGACATTTTGCACAGATTTTTATATAACATCATAGAAACTTTGTTTAGTTTTTCAAAAAAATCCGACATAAAATTGTTTCAAAATTTTTTTAATCATGTTGCAAGTATGCCCGATCTTGGATGACCTTGAAATTAAAGTATATGTTGTTCTTTAGTCAATTTGCAACAACTTTTCCTAATCAACTTATTTCTATAGCAAATTACTTTAAACGTCAGAAAAATCGAGATGAATATTTTTTATTTGACTGTACCAAGAGATGTCTCGCTCCTCCGACCGAATTATTTCAGCACGTTTCTTTTCCTATTATTTTGCATGCTCTTTCTTCTTCCCGTCGATCCTATTTTGTGTCTAATTTATGCATTGTGCAATTCCTCCCCCCCCCACTGCCACCACCGCTCAAAATTGAAGTTTATTTGTCAAAACTGAAAATAATTCAAACAAAGTACCAAAAAAATGTTTTTGTTCGTTCAAAAAAATGTATTTTTCAGTCGAGCATTAATACATCGTCTGAAAAAATATTCATTCATTCTATTTTGTTTTGTATACATTCAAGAAATTTTGTTGTCCTAAAATATAAACGATGGATCGATGCATTGAACATTGATTTTGATGACGAATCGCAAAAATGATTTTGCGACTAACAATTTGTCGATTTAACGTGAAACGGCCCATATTTATGTACCTGTTATGTACGCGAGTTATTTCCCTTGTAAATCTACGAGAATGACGAAGTATAGAAATACGCGTACTCAAAGTTGTGCAAGAATAAGCGAGAGAGAAGGTTTTGGAGGATTGGCATCCCCTTAAGGTCTTTCGACGCTCCGCGACGAACAGAGAGCTCTGCGCACCGACGCCTGAGCGAATAATTTCCGCGGAGAGTGATGCTAATTCTGCACGCGACTTCTTCCCTCTCTCTCCCTCATCTCTCTCTCTTTTCTCCGTAATACCCCCCTCGAGGTGAATTTATTGACGCACTACGTCGGCGTATATAAACGAAAAAGAAGCTGTCTTCATTTTTCGTCCTTTTACTCTTTTCGTTTTTCACTTATCGTTTATCCGCCTCGTTTTTTTTTCTATAAGTAAATAAAATACAGGATATTAACGAACCCGATAAGAATTTTTATAATTTGCATTATATTTCATCTTTGCATTTATTTCATTTGCATTTATTTGATTTTAAAATATTTTAATAATATGTTTATCTTTGCATACTATTTTGGTTTCGGTGTGAATATTGATCCTGAAACGATATGAGAGTCGATTTGTTGATCGTGATTCAATTATGATTTTTTTTGGGTGTAATTATTCGGTATAGGTTGATGACATTTTGGTGAAAGAAGGAATCGAGAAAGAGACGAAAATTTATTTGTCAAAACTAAAATTAATTTAGATGAAATACCAAAAACGGTTTTTGTTCATTAATAAAATGAATTTTTAAATTATAAATCAATATTTTATTTGAAAACATGAATTCTATATATTTTGTTTACATTATAAACACGATAAGAATTTGTATAATTTGCATTTATTTTATTTTAAAAAAGTAGAAAAATAAATTTGTGGTGTCATATACTAATTTGGTTTCAGTATGAATTTTGATCCTGAAACGAAATGAGAGTCGATTTGTTGATCGTCGTTAATTTGGAATTTTTTTAGGGATGTAATTATTCGGTATGAGTAGATGAAATTTTGGTGAAGGAAGAAATCGAGAAAGAGACGTCGGTCGACCCTCGAGTCTCAAGACCGAAGTACGTTGGGACGAATAAAGGGAGTCTCGGGTCTAGGAGGAACCTTCTTAACGAGGAGCATCACTCTGGGTCTGGAAAACGCCGTTAATTACCCACGGGGTAGTTGTTCGTTATCCCTGGACTTTCCGCTCGCCCGGACCAGAATAAGAACCTTCCTACACTCCACCGCGATAAACCATGCAACCGTCTACTCGTCTTCTACAAAGATGGAACTGGGGCTAACCCAAATTACATTAACCACTTGCGATCTTAATTCCATCGGACGCAACTTCCCAGCCTATTCCAATAAAAACTGTCTTTCACTTTATCTTCTAAAGCACACTTTTTTTTATTTAAATAAATATTATTTCATTTTATCTCATTTTTTAATACCTGATAATGCCTCCTACTTTATTTTTCATTCATTTGAAACCATCATTAATATTGATAACATATTTTCCTTTCTCCAATTATTAATTCGAAATATTTGTAATCGCTGGAATTTTAAAAAGTTGCTCATTTAATTATTTTTGTGTCACCTGTAGATTTGATTGGAATAATTTAATCGTGGGGAAGATTTTCATAGACTTTTTGAACTCTTTTTTGAGTTAAAAAATATTAAAAAATATAGTACATTGATTTGAGAATAATAACGCCAATTTTATTATTATAAAACTGTTTGACACTTATATTATTGAAAGGGGAAAGAAAGAACGAAATTTTCGGTCAATTCTTTTTATTGGTCTGTTTATTTTTTTTTTTTTTTCGAAATTATACAAAATTATGAAAAAACGCAGTTTCTCAGATTCGTAAAGTTTGTTCAAGAATCTTGGATCGTCGATACAGCGTGTTTATTATTGAAAGGGGAAAGAAAGAACGAAAGGGAAGACTGGAGAATAATGCAAGTGAAAGCGAGTGCTTGGAGCGCTTCGAAAAGTGAGGCGAGAGGGAAAAAGAGAGGACTCTGGAGACTCTTCGCCACATCGAGGACTTGACAAAGAAATGTAAACGGGGATGTGTTCGAGAATCGAGAGCGAGGGAGAAAGGGGGTGCCGTCTTGAGGGTTAAAAATCCAAGTCGAAGGAAGAGGGGAAAAAAGGAGCTCGCCGAGCGAGGGAAATCTTGAAAAGCAAACTTGACGTTTATATCGGGATTCTCGGCTTTACACTCTCCGCGCCGAGGAACCCTTTCGAAAATCATCCCTTTCTCTCTCAACAACGAGCTCGCTCAACGACGAGCTTGCCCCTACGAGTTTGCGGATTTTCGGAGACACGCGCCCTCCTACTCGCTCGCGGTTTTCTCCCAAAGCCCTTTCATCACTCCGCATGGATTTTCTCTGGATTTTCGCAACAAGTCCGAAAATCGAGCCAAGCTGTCACGAATAACTTGTCTCTTCGAAAAAAATGAATTAAATTAATTATAAGAACGAATCACTCCTCAATGTTCGTTTTAAAAAATCAATCTACTTTTGAAAAATAACATTTATCATTCAAATATAAAAAATGTAATTATAAAGACGAATCACTCCTTAATGTTTGTTTTAAAAAATTAATCTACTTTTGAAAAAAATAATATTTATCATTCAAGTAGAAAAAAGTTAAGCTGTAAAAAAATCATTACGAGAAGAATAAACAAAAAATTCAAGCAAATGTTTATTTTCAAATAATAAATGGATCGTATCGAAAAGTCTTATGAGAAAAATATCATTCGTCAACTTTTTTTAGGCAAAATATCATCGATACAAACAAAAAAATTCAAAGGCAATGCAAATAATAATATTAAAACACCAGAATAGTTTGATGTCTTCTTGCTCGATAAGAGTAAGGGAAGAAAAATTATGAAATGGTGCTTGTACCCAATAAGGGTAACTCAAAACCTCCAAGGGTGACTTTCAATTTCCTACCTTATCCAGTACGTTTTCAGTGAGTAAGCAAATTTCTAGTTTATCGATCCAATCATCTCGACTGTACATATCCTACCCCTATTTAGGGGTAAGTTATCCAGAATGAGTTGGCGTTAAAGTGAAATCGATTTCAATAAACTATATTGTTTATATATTTAATATGAAATATACATTAACATATTATGTAACAAATATATTACAAAAATTTCAAATATAAGACTTTGTTAATTACATAAAATTGTTAATTCATTTAGCCAATCAAAAATCGAAAATTGCTTTGACAAATGTGTTCGTATAAAAAAGTTATTATATACCTATTTCTGATAAAAGAGAAAATCGACGATTTGTATTTCAATAAATTGCTTTTGATTTTCTCTTCATTATCCTAATGGTTGATTTTCTTTTTTTTATCTTTAGAGAGGATCGTATCGACAGCAGGCAGGGTGAGTTTCTGGTTTTCTATACGAATTGCAAATATCAATACTATCTTACCTACGTACAGTCATCATGAAACATTTATCACCGAAAACAGACGTCTGTTTTCGTTGCATTTATATTCTACCTTAGATTTTCCATCCTAGAATACAGAAGATTTCTGCAGAAAAAAATTTTCCATATAAACTTTCATATTACGTACCAACGATAATTTATTTTTATCATACAGGGGTTACTCACGACTATGAATTCTATCTGACTGTGTAATAAAATCTATCTTGCCCAAAAAAGGTAAAAATTTTTAAAGCCATTTCTCACCACCAGACCGTCAATTGCAGTTAATCTATAATGAATTATTAATTACATACCCTGGATCAGTTTTCGAATTCTGTGTATTTAAAAGTTAAAATTTGAACACCTGACAATAAGAAATAAAAACTTGTCCAAAAGTATAGATAAGAAACGACAATAAAATAACTGATTAAGATAATCTAATAATTGCAGAAAAGAGATATTCGTTATAAATAATGTACTAATTAGAAAATAATAATAAAATTGACAGTCTGTCATTTGACTTTATTTCTTTTTAATATATAATAAAATATATAATCATAAAACATGAATACGAATCGTATCAATCACAAATATTTTTTACTAAAAAAATACATGTTTTATTTAAGAGTATACCATACAAAAAGTTTTTCATCCCCATCAAAAACTTGCGGCTAAAATTCATTCGGCGCTGAAAAGAAAAAAAAAACTTGAATATTGAAACGTTTTTGCACGTATACAACGAGACTGGGAGTCAAAATGCCAAAGAGACCTAAATAATCGTAGTCATCGGCGTCTCTTTTCTGGTGGTCACAATGGGCGAATCTGCATTTGATTCTAATCGGGGAAAAGGCTCTTTTTGTTGCGATTTTTGAAGAAGCGTTGAGCGTGCTACAAAAGAGCCTTTGAAGAAATCGCCAAAGAGTGATGAGCGAGAGAGAGAGAGAGAATGTGGGGGGAAGGGGAGAGAAAGCGAGGGGGTGGACGAAGGGGGGGGGAAGAGCTGCTGCAGAAAAATGATGATGAAGATCCGAACTGGACGTTATACGAAGCTCGCATCCGGGTAATCCAGCCTTTTTGTGACCGTGTACGTATTTCTTCAACATATATATTGTCCCGGGGTGTCTTTTCTCGGATTTAACGTCGCGGGAACGAAGAGAAGCGGGCCATTCTATCGATTTCGGTTTTTACTCGTCGCCGAACGGGTCATCCCACGCGGCTTCGGAGCCGCCGGTCAAACTCCCTCACCACTACATATCCTCTTTGATGAACATCTTGCCGAAATACACTCTGGGACCATTCGAGAAATCCCCTCGTATATTTCCCCTTTTTGCCCTCTTATCAACGTCCGCCCTTCCGTACCGCCCGAACGATATTTTTCTCTTCCTTTTACCGTTTCCTGCGACACCGAATCTGTTACACTGATTCTTATCGATAAATGTCTCAACAAGTCACCATTTTCTTTTTTTTTTCAAGGTATTTTCCAAACAGCGATTCTCGTCGAATAATAAATAAATCATTTTTCAAAGACTACACTTTGAATAAAAATGATTATCGTTTAAACATATCATTCTTTAGTCTTCTTACATATTTGGATGAATTAAAAATATTTTTTATTCGAGGAATGTTAACGATGCACTCTTTTTGAACTATAAAAAAATTATGTCTTTTATATCAGATTAATATCAATTATTATAATTGGAAAATAATTTTTAATATAATTGAAATTAAATTCATATATTACTGAATATTATTTGGTTTTTTTTTATATTACATTTATGTAGATTTTATATTCACTATAGGATATTATAGATTACTTTATAGCGAGTGGAGATATATTCAGGATATCTTGCACCATTTTATTTTAATTAATAATAACAAGTATGCATTTACAATATTTTTGAATATTTTTTGAATATTTTTATGAGTAGAAATCGATTAGCTTGACCTTCACGTCAAAGCCAATCTCCTTTATTTTATAAATGTACAGAAATGATTGATTTTGGAAAAAGGTCTGAAGCTCAGCTCGAGCTTACAGGTTCCATTCGGACGGCTCTGATATACATATTGGAAAATGCTATCGTTCTTACGTCAAACACGATCTCCAAAAATTATAGAAGCTTCTACATTGAATGAAATAATTTATTCTTCGTATCTGGTTAAATGTATCATTCATTCACAAAGAGAACTGTATACGAAATATTACTATGTTATTTTGCACTGTAGTAACAGTTTGGAAAAATTTGAAGATTTTTCGTTAAAAACTTAATAATTGCCATTAAGGTAAACGTCCCAATAGTTGCAATTTTACATTGTATCTTTATTTTTAAAATATTCGAAAAAAAGTTGCCTTAAATTCACATATATACTATTGTCTGATATTATAGAGAACAAAAACTCATTTTATGTGTTAAATTTAGACAATATTTCTAGTAAATAAATACTTGGACGTTTAAATATGTAGAATGTCCCAATAGTTGGACAGAAAATCGACACGGTCTCTAAGTTTTTTCCAATAAATTAATTTTATGAAAAATACACTTCCTCGTACAGGAAAAATAGTTCATATGATTTTATTGAGAAAAAAATTATTCAAATATTAAAAATAATATAGTAAAAATTTTTCATTTATTGGGACGTTTACCTTATATAAAATGATTAAAGTTCCCTATGTATTGTATTAAAAAATCCTAACAATTTCCAAACTATTACAACAGTAATATTCAATATAGTAATTTAATGTATAAAATTCTCTCCGTGTGTGTTAAATAATTTGTTTTTAATGACACCAAAATGTAATAATAATTATTATAAAAGAAATTAATTTTATTTACATAAAATATAATAAAAAAGCACTCTCGTCGAATAAATTATAAATAAATTATTAACATAACATACAAATACTCAATAATATCATTGGATAAATAACGTGTTTTGTAAAATTTATCAAATATTAAAAAAAAATTCTTTTATTGAAAATTACTTGATACGTATTTAATAATATATTTTATAATAATATTTCGCTTGTATATAATTACAGATGCGTTAAAAAATAATGTATAGTCTCAAATTTTGCGGTGAAATTTACAACGAGATAACTATGTGAGATATATAATATCGTACCGAAACGACGCAAGCAGAGAGAGTGTGTATAGGCTTTTGCATGGAATGTTTAACTCTCATTATCGAGGACAATTTATGCGCTTGCAACCGTTCCTCTTTTTCACCCGGGTGTACGATCCTTCTCTCCGCGTAATTACCATCGGCGTATTGGAAAATGTCGATAATTAAACGACATTTCAAATCGACGTTGCATCGAATGCATCGAGCTTAAATTTAACGAGTGGGCGAAATCAAGCTTGAAAATGCCGATGAAAATTTCGCGCTCTCAACCGTCCCTCCCATCGATACGGAAAAGCTAAACCGAGATAATATTGCCCAGGCTCCGCCCGAAAATGCACGAACGATTTAATATTCCAATGAATTCCGTCAAAGTACGATCCTTGTTTAAATTTTCGACCTATACTATTCTGGATATATATACTGCTGTAAATTAAAGTAAAATTTATATCAAATTTACCTATCACAAAATTTATCGTATATTTTCAACCTGCTATTCCAAATATATATATGGTAAATTAATATGTAATATTTATATCAAATTTATCTATCACAAAATTTATCTTCAATTTTCATACTACTATCCTGGGTATATACGTATACTGTAAATTAAAGTAATATTTATATCAAATTTATCTGTCACAAAATTTATCGTAAATTTTCAATCTACTATCCTGGATATATATCCTGTAAATTAAAGTAAAATTTATATCAAATTCACCTATCACAAAATTTATCTTAAATTTCCTTAGCTTATAAATAAAAAATCTTTTTTTTTGTGACTAATTGCTTCCTGCTCGATTTTCTCGTTAAATTCCACTGAATTTGAAATGCACCGCGTGCATCCTCCCGGGAATTCGTAGATTGCTGCTTCTCATCGAGTCGAAAACCCCAGCATTGTTGACGATTCGTGATTTTTTGCCCCTCTCGAATCACTGACTCGTGAACGATCAATGCCTAAGCGATCGTTCCTCTTCTCGATTAATCGCTGATATATTTTTAATTGCGGACGTTGCATCGAACGATTCAAATGAAATATTTTACCTCCTGTTTATTTTTTATATTTAGACCTTATAATATGACAAGAGTAATTTGATAAATACAGAAAGTGACCACAACTTGTCGTCGACAAAGTATTGAGAAAAAATTAAAGATAAAAAACTAAAATATTAAAATTATAATGTTCGTTATTTTCAATCAAGAACTTAAACATCAAATGACTTAAAAAACATTTTTATGAAATTTCGTGAAAAATGCATAAAGTATATAATGATAAAATATAGCAACAGAATTTTAAAAAATAAATTAAATTCTGATATCAAATTTTTATGTTTCTGTTTCGTTTAACAAGAATAATTAAATGGGATTTTTTCTTTCTATATATCAATTTCATGGCAGTCTTTCAATTATCGCAGTATACGAAGATAATTTTGTACGAATAATTACATTGAGTCGCAGTATTTTTTGTATTGCTCAGAATTAAAACATATTTTAATATTCAATTTTTTAGAAGTTCTCGGTATATGTATATACCTATATTAATTTCTTTTAAAGCATATGGATTAATTCTCTGAAAGCAGACTACTTATTATAAAACTAAATATAAATTTACAACTGCACTGCTTATCAAGAATCTAAATATAAATATAACTAAATATGTTTCAAGCCTGAATTAAAATGTATATCAAAATCTAATACTATTTTTGAGAATAAATAATAATAATAATAATACTAATAATAAAGAGAACCTAAAAATTATTTAAAAAAAGTTAAACCAAAGTTTATCAAAACAATTTAAAAATTATACTTAAATATACTAAAAAATTATTAGATTGTTTGATTAAATTTAGTTCCATGATAATCAGTACAGTTATCACTTTAAAGTAAAAAAAAACATCCTAATTTTTCGTACAACATTCTCTCTGTGTATAACCGCAGGAAACAGTCGATTTTTTTCGTACCCCATAAAAATTAATACACACAAACATATTCATCTGACACTGTAAAATAAAAAATCGAATGAAAAATAAAGGATGGAAGTGCAGAAATTATTTATGAAATTTTGGTAACGTATCCACGTTCTCGAGTCGAATTCCTTTCGGTGTAACATTTCATATAGAAAGGCAAAGGCATCCGTGCGGATACGTGAAGAGACGCCGAAAAGTTTGGCGTTGACTGAAGAAAGTTGGCCGGTCGCTCGGTTACGTTGCTCCGTGGAAATCCAGGCCGGAGATCCCCCGCGCAGTTTCGCGAATGGAAAGACGGGGGAGGGGGGAGGAGGACTATAGGGGCTGGTGCTTCAGAAAATCCTCGGGAAAACATATATATAGGTAGACGAAAGTGCGAAGAGATGAGGAGAATCAGCGCCGGGGGAGGGGAACGGGGAACGGGGAAAAACGAGAAAGGGAAGGGGGTGGGGGGGGGCGAAGGAGAAGGAAAGCCCATCGCTGTGCACGACGACGACGACGACGACGAGCCAGTAACCAACAGATTGGAGCTTTCCAGCGCCTTAATGCTTCTCAGTTGACAGGCCAAACAAATTTATAGCTCTCTTATCCGAAAGATACACGGGATTATCCCGCGACTCCTCCGGCCCGTCTCAGGGCTAAGAAAATACCGAGGACGGAGAAGAATAATATACGAAAGAGAGAATGTACAGAGGGAGTGTACATACATGCAGAAAGGGAGGAACTCCGAAAGAAGAGAAGGAAAAACGGGGTTGGATATACCGGGGCCACCAGGGACCCGTTTTCCCGCGTGGCAAGCTTTCTCTGATACTCTCCGTCCGCGTCGTAACGCGGATCTTTCATCCCGGCTTCCGAAAAATCGTAAAAACTTTATGTAATTTCGTTCCCGGATTGTCAAAGGCAAAACTCGCGCGTCGTTCCGCCGGAGAATATCGCGTATAGCTGGAGATTTTCTCCGGGCGGCGAGGGACACAGCGTCGTGAATATAATAAAACTTCAATCGGAGAGAAAATTTCGGATGTCGGAGGACGGAGAAGAGCAAAGGGGATGAAGAGGAGAGCGCTCGGTTGTTCCTTGCGGGAGATTGGAATCGGTGAGAAATACAAGGATATTCGTGTTATCGATATTCTTCGTGAAGAAAAATATGGGAGCTTGCGAACAGACAAAATGGCGAATCCCGGGGAAAATGCGATCCGGGGAGAAAAAATGGATCAAGCGAAAAATATGTTGACTCTTCCGTACTTACGCTGTCGGTGTTTTTTTCTTCTTCTTCTTCTTCTTCTTCTTTTTTTTTCTCGGGGACGAAAAAGGAGCGATGAAGCTCGGAGGAATGACGCGAACGACCCGATCTAACAAGACAGCGAGATCCTGAGAATTTACGGAAAATACGACGAAGATTCTCGTCCGTCTTTCTCTTCTGTTCCACTGGAGAAAAAAAATAAAGGGCTGAGGCTCCGAACGGAAGCTTGAGAAAAAGGACTCAAGTTTTAAAACGTTTCTTTCATCGAGTCAGCCCTTCTGACTCCAAAAATTCCAAGTATTCCCAGGGAGCAAAAACGATTTATTCTCATTCACGCGGTGAAGACTACAACTTGTCCAACAGCTCGCTGCACGAGATTTCCTCCCTCAACTCTCGAGTCACCCCGTTCTATCCCAAGAATAATAAAATAATAATAACAAATAGCTTCCTTATTATTTTTGAAAAACGTCATATTTCGACGTCAAACATTTTTCTCGTGTACTTATTTCTTCATCTTAAAAATAAACTTTTTTTCTTTCACATTTCACATCATTTTCATTTAGTTTAATTTTAACGATCATTTAATTTTTATAGAAAATTATTGTTTACAAAAAATGAAATATTTAATTTCATAAAAAATAGAATAGTCGAGATTAAAATTACGAAAAACGTATCACTTTATATTTATTGAATCATGGAATAAACATTGTATTTAAAGTTCAGCATCCAATAATTAAATGACACATTGCTAAAAGCAAAATTTGATTTAGAAAAATTAACCCGAAAAAGTGGTCTAATTAAAAAATTAAAAGATATTTTTCTATATTTATATTTATTATTATTATATTATATAACAAATATTATTATATTTGTTTAACAAATTTGAAACAAACCTTTTTTTCTTTCACATTTCAGAGCAGATTATTTATATAATTCCATTTTAAGGTATTTCTACCGGTACAGTCAAAGCAAAAGTTTTTTCATGAAGAAAAGCTGTTGCAAATTATTTCAAGAACATCAACATACTTAAAATATTCAAGATCATGAAAATTAAAAAAAATCATAATCTTCGGATTTTTTTAAAAACTAAAGGAAGCTTTTTTAAAGTACAATAAAAAGCTGTGCAAAATTTCAAGGAGCTCCACTCCCCAGAAGTCAAGATATCAAGAGTTGAAGATCGCAATATTTAACACGTGCTCTTATGGGAGACTGCAGAAACTAATGATTTTTGACAATAAATATATCGAGTTCTACGTAGTGAAACATCTTAAAATTTAATTTACAATTGCACATTATATCGAAGAAGGAATTTTTTGCAAATTTTTAATAAAATCCTATAAGAAATAGATTTTTTGATAAAACTACCTTAACGATGCATTGTTTAATTTTTATTTATTTGAAAAATAAAAATTTTCGGAAAACTTTCAAAAAAAAACGTTTTTATTTAGAGATAGAGTATATAACTGAGTTTTTCCTAAGCTTTCGACAGCTCTCGCGGAGAAATAAAAAGTGGCAAAGAGATATCGACGTGGAAGAGCTAACACAAAAATGTGCACTCGTAATTAACCGTGCGGAACAGTGTCTTTGCCGCCGGTTGTTTTTTCTTCTCTCTTTTACCCTTTCTTTCCCGTTCGCGCAGTACGCTGAAAAAAGAAAAGGAGGGAGAGAGAGTGCCAAGAGTCGAGTATTTTGCAGACAGTGCACGGAAAGCCACACTCGTATACATCCCCGGCTGGTTATTCGAGAGCCGTCACGACCTCTGGTCCTCTGTGTGCACACGAAACAGCCAACATTTCCCTTCACCACCTCCAGCACACACGAGCCATCCACAGGTCTTTCCTCTACAATTATGAACGAAAATAAATGCACGTTCATAAATATTTTTCTTGAAAAAAAAGAACAGAAATAAAAAGGCAATAAAAAACGTCATTAAATTCGTAAAAACACCACAGAGGATTATTATTTTTTCCATTATATATTTTTATCATTTATTAATATTTTAATCAATAACAAAAGACTGAAAATGAGAAAAAAAATACGGTCCCTTCGGATAGGTTATTAGATTTCATGTAGAATCTACATGAAAGGTTATTAGATTATTATTAGATTACTATTATCAGGTTATTAGATTTCATGCAGATTCGTTAAGTAATCTACATGAAATCTAATAACGTATACAGGCTTGATATAAAATAAACAGAAATTGAAAACAAAAATGAGTTTCTAATAATTTAGGACGTTTCGAATCGATTAGAATGAAAGTGTAATCGACTCGAAACGTCCTGTGGAAAGATATAGGGTCCAGGATATTGGTTATATCCTAAAGAATATACTGAAAGCTCCGGAGAGAGCGAAAGATACAGAAAGAGAGAGAGGGAGAGCTGAAGCAGTGTGTATTCGTGGATTATTGTTGAAAAATCCCTTCAGGCGAGAGACAGAAGAAGAAAAGCTATACTATGTATAGATGTAGAGATAAAGAAAGATAAAGAGAGACAAAGAGAGAGAGAGAGAGAGTGATAGCTCATACATGGATAAACGCATATTTTGCATGCCATCAAAATCCACCAATGTTAAAGATATATGGGACAGACAATCCCAGCAAAAAGTAAATTCGTGACGATAAAATTTAGACTCTGGCTTTTGCTAAAAAAATACCAATTTTTTTTAGTCTATTAATTAGTGTGACTATTAATTAGTAACTGGAGCACATTGTATCAATAATTTAAACATTTTTTATTATTTAAACAAGTAAGAAAATTTTAGTAAAACGTTTTGAAATTAATGTTTATATAAAATAAATACTACTATACGAATAGATAAAAAAATTCACGAGAATCTCATATTTTTAAATTTGTATTCGGTACAAATTTACAAATTCTTCATAAAAAAAACAATGTCAAATTTCAGTAGGTTTGGAATTTGATAACTCTTAAACTATTCAGTAAAATTATTTAAAATTCAGCCCGAAATATGTTCATATGTGCTTAAGATATTATTGTGGGGTGAAAGTTAAATAAAAATATTACTGCTCATTTTTTCTCAAGCAAAAAGTGCTTTCCAAGTAAAAGTTCATTAAGAAAAGTTGTTGAAAATTGACTAAAGAATAACATAGTTGAATTATAAAGTCTTTGAAGGTCAATTGTGCTTGTTATATGATTTAAAAAATGTTGAAAAAAAATTTATTCGGATTTTTGTAAAAAATTAAACAAGCGTTCTTTGACTGTACAAAGATCCTTATCAAATTTCGTAAGGCTTCACAGTGTAGAAGTTGAGATATTTATTTTTGAAAATCGCAATATTTAACACGTGTTCAACATTCCGTGCTGCTAAATTGGTACACATGTGTATATTGCGTAAAAGAACCTCTCTGCAAATTTTTATAAAAATCTTATCAACAATATTTCACCCCACAACAATCTTAAGGTAGTTCGGCCGTCATATGAGTAGCCAAGTTGGCAACTAATTTACATTAATTAAATTTAAGTCTAAATTATTAATAAAATTAATAAACACTTAATGTGAATGTACTAAAATGCTTTAAAAATTCAATCAGCCGTTACCTATACAACAGTGCAACGTAATGACTGCCATCTGCTTTCGAAACGTTAAAAACAAAAGTTTTTTTATGTTTTCTTTCTTAAAAGCGCCGTAAGGTAATTTTTTCTTGAAACAAATAGAATCTCTGATAATTTTCCTTTATGATGGAAACTTTTCTGAAACTCAATCACCTATAGTTTTTTTACAGTTTACATTATTGTGACTTCTTCCATAAGGTACTGTGTTAAAAATCAAAATTTTTGAATGAAATAATTCAAAACTTAGCCCCGCAAGAGAGCCCGAAAATGTGCTTATTATAATCAGAGAACTTTGATCCATCATTTACCGTAAAAAATGACGAATATTCACAGTACGAACTATACTTTAAAGAAAAATAAAATAGCAAAAATTTATCGAATTCTCGTATTAAAAAAAAAATCACACATCCTTAAAAGGCGCGTATGACGTCGGGCGAGTGGGCTGTGAGGAGTTGGGGCGGTGGAAACATTTCCCTGCGAAACGCGAGAGCTTTTTCTCTTCTCGTCTCTCACTCGACACCGTTGACAAGTAGCGCCGTAAATACCCGAGGTATACGTATCTTCGTTTTGCAACAGCAATCTCTGGGATTCCCCTGCGCGCCTACGGCGCCTTTTTCCCATTTCCCACGAGCGGCGCCACATCCTCTTTCCGCCCGATCCTCTTTCCTTTCTCTCCGCAGCGCCCTCCCACGCCGCTTATCCGCATCGCCATCGTTATCCTGCATTTCTCTCTCTCTCTCTCTCTCTCTCTTTATTTCTCTCTTCCTCCAGCGATGGTTACCTTCTCCGCCTCCCGGATCGCGAGTCCCTCCGCCGAAATTTTCTCGCACGGGAAAACTCGCGAGGGGAGCTCTCGCCGACGCCATATGCGGTCGCGCAACACCGCGCTCGATTCGCGAGACGCTTCGCTTTATTCCCATTCGCTCGCACAACGGACCACCGGGCTCCGCGCGAAAATCTTTCCATCCCTCTGTTACCCTCTTTCTCGTTGTTTTTTTTTCAAACTATACACTGAGAAAAAATGTTGGTTGAATCAACAAAATTTCAATTGAGTAAACCAAAATTTGAACCAACAAAATTTCACAAAGTTTTTTTTTAGTGTATATGCACTGAGAGGCCGACTTTGTAGGTTCAAAAAAATGAATTTTGTTAAATATTAATTTAAATGATTATTCAGCAAAAATTTGTTTAGATTACTAAAATATTAATCGTAGTTATGACTAAATCTTACATCAGTCAAATTGTTAACAATTTTAATTTGTTACAAGAGTGAGAGTTTAGCAATATTTGTCGAATCTTTCGTTAATTTTTTTTTTAATTTGTTTCAGTTGACAAATTAACATTTACCAAAAAAATATACCTTTACTTTAATCCAATATAATATAATTTAACTAATAATTCGTTTTGTTACACTACACTGTAAAAAATATTGCGGTGTTAACCAAATTTTGTAAGTGGTAAAGGGAAATGGTGTAAAATAACAACACCATAGTGTGTTTTGCAAAAAATGAGCGGTGTTACTGAAAATAAAAATTTTTCAATGGATTTTATGTTTATTGCACCATGAATGAAAAATGTTAATTTCTCAAAAAAGTATCGAGTTTCGCCCATCCCTGTTTAGCAATAAAACTTTGTTTACGTTTCTGGGATTAAGTGGCAATGATGCTTGACAGTCTGGAAATTGCGACACTTATCTTCGAATATTTTCGATCTTTAAGAATTATAATATCTCGTATTCTAGACGGTGAATGATGTTAAAATTTGGATACAAATCACGTAATATATTAATCTCAACATACATCAAATTTCATCGCGAAATCTTGAACAGCAAAGAATAATCATCGAACTGCTTGAACTAATTCATTTTTAACAATGATATAATAAATATTATTTGAAATAATTCGTATACGTTTTTCGTCGTAGACCTTTCCTCTCGCGATTATTTTTCTCACGCCATCTATCTTTCTCGCGCGACGTCACTCTGACAAAATTCCGGCCTCATCCCGAGTCTGAATGTCATACTTTGCTCGTGCACGCGAACGAGATTTCTCCGCGAGAGCTCGACTTCGAATTTTCGCCTCTTTCCACTTTCGGCTTCCTCTTTCGCTCCCGTCCTTCCGCGCCTTTTTTCTCCTTCCTCTGGCACGCCGCTAGCAAGCGCAGGAATAATTATCGTACACGCGAATTTCTCTCGCATCCTCTAATAAGGTAATCTCGTCGGCGAGAAAACCTGCCCGTCCGCGCGTTCGTCGCCCCGCTCCGGCCCCGGTATAAAAAACGCGCGTTCTTCTTCCCGTCTATATTTTACGCTTATCTAAACCCGCGCAAAGCACGAAATATGCGTCGGGGCTGGAAAATAATTTCAAAGAGTGCAAGAGTTCGCACTCAGCCTCTTAGCATCCCTTAATTCGAGCGATCATTCGTTCTGATAACCTTTCTCGTCACGCAACACGTCATTTCCCATTTTTCGTCATTATTCCTTGCCAAAGTATTTTTATTCTCTTGCAAAGTTATGCCATCACGAAGTATGTAATAGTTTTTGTTTTTATAATTTTTAATAAAAATATCAGTTGTACTCAAAAAAATCTGGCGTCATGTCCAGATTCATAAGAACTTGAAACAAAAATTTTTTTAACAATAAATCGAGAACTAAAAAGGGAAAAATAAATATTTATTTTAAAAAAACACACTTTTATAATACATCGAACTAAAAAGTGAAAAATAATTCTTCATATAGACAGAAAATAATAATACTAATATTTTTCGTTTATTATTATTTTCTGTCTATATGAAGAATTATTTTTCACTCTTTGGTTCGACGTATTATAAAAGCGTGTTTTTTATTTTTTTTTTAATAAATATTTTTCAAATGGCTTTTTCACACATCGATTGCGAGATATTTAAAAATTGGAATTAAAAACAATTACTTAATTAAATTTTCAGATGAGGAAGTTCATATGTACAGTCTCTATCAAAAGTTCATTTTACTCTAGTTTAGTAGAAAACTGCACAATTTACAGCTTGAATTTTGTATGTCATATTCATTTGGAACAACACTCGATAAAATTTTCAGCATTATCAGCAATAATTTTCATTCTGATCGTTGTTTAAATAACTATTTAAGTAACTTTTGAAGTAACTTTTTAAGCATAGTAATAATAACGTCGATTAAATATTCCAACAGTTAAAAAATAATGAACTAAAATTCGGCGTTTTAAAAATAATTCTTTAGGCAAATCTGTCAGTTTTATATCTCCACAAGAGATAAATATGGCAGAATTTTGATCAACAACGATTCAACATTTTTTGAAAGTTACAATTTTTTTCTCAACACCCACACAAATAAATTCGTATCGATGTTAATGGGTATAAAAAAAATTATTTCGAAAATTTACTTACATATATTTACGGTCTTTTTAACACAATCCCGATTCAATGTTTTTTTTTTCCTTTTTTCATAGAGTCATGATAACTGAGCAATTATTATATCATAATTCTTTCTCTTTTACAATAAACTTTTACAATGTACAGTGTAATAGTAATTTCTTTAACAACACAATTATATAGCATTTCAATATGATCGTAAATGGGCAACAACAATGCGATTGTCAATTTTTTCGGTGCTTTCGAAGATACAATAAAATAGCGTCCAATTAATAGCGCTTCATATATCCGAACTGAAAGATATACACACGTATATTAATCAAGAGTGCTCGTCAGTTGGTCGACTGGAGAGGGGCACCGAGCGAAAATGCAATATAAATTTCGATATTGCGATAGGTAGATAAATCGTGATAAAAGCTTCCCCTCGTTTTTCACCATTCAACGGCCGGGGTAATCATTTTTCGGCTTGACCCGCCGATAAAAAAAATCCGGGGAGATCGAGAGGAGAGGAGAGAGAAAAAAAGCGATCGGTGATGAAAAGCATCATCGCGAGCTCTCGTAAGTACGCCGGGACTTTGATTTAGCGATCGCTCGCCACGCCCCCCAGTCGAAAGAAAATTCTGCGCAGAAATTTTTGCGCGAACGACATCCTGTTGCCGGTCTCGAACTGATTGGCCGAGCGATTCCACCTCCGCTCGGCGATCGATGCAAATTACTGGGTACGGATTATTGTCGCTTTGATCGAATTTTATACCGCTCCCAATAAAGTTTACATTACGCATTATTATTTTACATCGAGTTGAAAAACTTTTTCATTTTTATTTACTTATTATTGTCGCTTACATTTATTTATTTTTATTTATTTATTCACTTGTAGGTTTTACGATATTTTTTTATCTCATTTTTAATCTTATTTTATTGTGTCATTTTTTATCGCATCATCTCATATTTTGTATCTCATTTTATCTCATTTTTCTCATTTTTTCTGCGATCGATAAAAAATGTATGAGTTTTAAAAAATATTTTTAGCTGCTTGTTGGTCCACGGATCATTATCGACACGCCTCTTTCACCGCCACAATTCGACAGCCACCAATTAGCCACTTGTGCTAATTTACTGTGAAATAATTGGAAACTGTTGCTGTATGTATACGGTAAAGTGAAAACCGCACATCGGCAAGTTTTGCACAAAAGCGCACGATCATTGTCGTATATCTGATACCGCCACAAAATATATATCACTAGATTTCCCTGTATCCTTACATATTATGCATTTCGACAGAGAACTCAATTACAATAATTATCTCGAAAAATAGAATAATTGAAATTAAATTTACGAAAGAAATAGCACTATCTTTTTATTATTATGATATAAAAATTGCATTTACCATTTAGGAACCAAAAATTAACCCTATATAGGACCCCACCTTATTTGTATTAGACAAATGCCCCACAGTAGGATTACGTTAACCCCAATACATTAAATCGATGTAGCTGACTCTTTATGTATCGTATAAATTGTTTTTTTTTAATTTCATCGTTCAAATCCTCAAAAATGAAAGGAAATATTGAAACAATACCTCATATTTAATGTTTGCAGAAAAAAATGCAATTGAAAAAATAAAACTTTCGAAATTCCAAGACCATAAATATTTTCTGAGGTTTACAGAACCTCTGTGTGGGGTCCTAGGGTTAAATTGCACGTTCCTAAAAAAATTGATTTAGAAAAATCAACTCAAAAAGGTGGTCTAATTAAAAAATTAAAAAATATTTTCCGATGTTTATAATTATATATTTGTTTTTAAAAAATACTGAAATTATTATCCAACATTCAAACATGCAGTCACATACCGCAATAAAAAATTTATATATTCAGATAAATTATATTCAAAATTAAGCAGCGGTTTTTGGGCACACTATACTTTATAACATCCAAACATTAAAAGTCTATATACAGACGTAACTTCCAAACAAGGTATGTGAAGTACATAAGATAATATACACATGCAGAAGACGAATGACGACAATGCGACAATCGATTCAAGAGTAGACTAAACTTTGTCGCATCGGTGTCGAGAGCTAATTTATCTGCATAAATATTATAGAATTATAAATATTATCTCAATCATCAATGCTATATCGAATTATTTTTATTTATCTGAATCGGTTTTATTAATTTTTATTTTCACAGCATATTTTTCTTTTATTTATACAAATTTTTCGATTGAAGATTCAATTATTTTCTTCAATACGTAATATGTTTATAAAAATATAGTGAACGATATACGCAGTCGAAAACACATTTCCACGTTACATATATATTTCATCGGCAAAATATAGTTTGAACTAAAAATATGAATCGGAGCAATTACTTTTTTAAAGATTGTCGTGGGGTGAAAGTTACATCGAAAAATTTCTGCTGAATTTTTCTCAGGTAAAAAGTGGTTTTTGAGTAAAAGTTCATTAAGACAAGTTGACTAAAAAGAACAATATATTCGAATTGCAAGGTTATCCAAGGTCAATTGTGCTTATTATATGATTGAAAAATGACGAAAAAAAAGTTTGTTTGAATTTTTGTAAAATATTAAACAAACATTCATTCATGTTGTACAAAGATCCATGCCAAATTTCGTGAGGTTTCATAGTATAGAAGTTGAGATATTTATTGTCGAAAATCAAAACATCAAACACGTGCTTTTATGGCGGAGTACCAAAAATTGTAATTTTTACCAACAAATATCTCGACTTCCCTACTGTAAATCGTCCTAAAAATTGGTACACACGTGCAAACTGCATCAAGGAATATCTACGTAAATTTTTATCAAAATTTTATCAAAAATATTACATCACACAACAACCTTAATCAAAAAGGGCACAAAAGGATTTTATTTGCTGCACTGTCTCTGTTTCATACCATTGATTCTCCCTGTGCCAATGCATTGAAAAAGTTGAAAAGTATGAAAATTCATCTGAATTTGAAAAAAAAAATTGAAAGCACCGTTTTTCATTTCGTTCTACGGAATGACCGTAAAATTGAGCGACAGTCAACAATGCGGTTGAAAAAAAAGTCGTATAGGGGCACCGGTGCGTGTACGCAGTGGGCGCGTCGGTGTTTGAAGCTGGGTACAATTTTGTCTGATGGCCAGTGTAATGATAAATTTATTATATATATAATTACATCATGTAAATTATATATATTATATAAATTTTATGAAA
>JAPYYW010001769.1:0-25747 GCA_030522545.1 Cremastinae sp. A BG-2022a | reverse complement strand
ATCTCGATTTCTAGATGTTCAAGCTTTGTCAAATTTGACACATGTTTTTATATGACATTAAAGAAGACCTGTGCAAATTTTGAAGAAAATCTGTCTCAACACGGTTTTGCGGTTGTACTACCTTAACAATTCTTCCGGACACCCTATAGGGAACTACATTATAATTCTCTCTTTTACTCTCTCTCTCTCTCTCTCTCTCTCTCTGGCTTTCTGCTCAGTTACGAACGAGTCGTGCCGACTCGCGACGATCGTTTCCCTTCCCTCCGCGAGCGCTCCTCACGTCACTCGCCGTTCTTGTGTTTCCGCACACACTCCTTCTTCCCCTCTGCCACTCGTTTATCTCGCTCTCGAGAGCGCCCGTCTCTCTCGGACATACCGGCGTGGCCACTCACCGAGAGAGCCCATGCCACACACAACTGAGTAGCAGCTGCTTCGACGCTCGCTGTTTGCTCGCCACGGCTCTCCTTAGCTTCCTTCTTCTCTCGCTCTTACAAGAAGACACGAATCCAACTTCTCTCTAACCAGCCAGACTTTTCACTTCACTCCTTCGATTCTTCTCTATTTTTTCCCCCTCGTTTTCTTCTTTCCTCGACCGGGGATACCAAACGGCGTACACTTTTAAACGTTACTCTTTACGAATTGTGTCTATTTTCTTTTCTTTTTTTGACATTCTTATCTACGAAATACAACCGAGTCGCGAAAGAATACGAGAGCGTCTGCAATTATTTGTTTTTCACCGAGCTCATTTTTCATCCGATAATTTCGCGCTCGAAAAATGACATTCGGACTTGCTCTTTGGGTACAATAATCGGCTTTTCGCGAATTACGTATCTTAGCCGGGAGAGATTCGGATCGGGCCGAATCTTGCGACAGATCTCGAAATATTTCGTGCCGACGGCAAAAAGGGTATCGTCGAACGTTTCTCCCTCCCTTCAGCGATTATGTCATCGACGTATTATTTTCTCTCTCGTGGGATAATTGTCGAGAATGTCAAATTGGCGAGAGACGCGCTGTGCGTTTGTTTTCGCGATTCATGGAAAATTCGAGACCGTTCGATGTACGTTACGGAAGGGAAATCTCGTCCGTCGGCACGAACCTCGTTTTAACCGTCGGCACGAATCGCCACGAGCCAATTCATTTTTTATCTCCAAATATTCCGGGGGGCGTACGAATTTCTTACTTCCCGAAACAATCGGACAGCCGCGAGCTGATGGTTTACAACAGCGGAGACGTTTGCGCGCGCCATTCGTTGGACGAAACGCGCTCTTGGCCGCTCGACGACAACGAGACGGGTGAAGCTCGATTCCCGTCGGGCAGCAACGGCAGCAGCCATCTTGGTGGTCGCAATGTACACAACTACGCGCCTCGTACTGCCAGTATTTATACGCTAATGCTTCCCAGCCTTTATTTTCTCATGTATTTTCTCTCCACGGAGAGCCCGATCGTGACAAAAAAATTCACAATCACGTCCGGAATCTCGAAGTAAAAGACGCGACGACTTCTCGATCTCCGGGGGCGGGGGGGAAGAAGCATAGCCCGCTCAATGAATGAAAATAATTTCGATATTCTACAAATTCTCAACTCGGGGACGGATTTCGTAAGAATAGCGAGTGCAGCATTTTTTTCTTGTCACCGGAAACACCGTTAATCCTTGACCTAACCTACCTCGTGATACCCGAAACTGTAAATCTCGTCGAGCGCAGCGAAAATCGGTGCGAAACTGTCGTATTTTCATGGCAATGTGAGAGAAAGAGAAAGAGAGAGAGAGAAATGCGGGATGGGATGTGAGAGAGCGTTGAAGGAATAAAAGCGATTACAGACACGGTCGCGCCAACTGACATCGAGCGACGAGTCTTTTGGCCGCGCGCGCCAACGCGAGTCCGGCTTGCTCGAATCGAGGAGCGAGCAGGGCGCAAAACATCGTCGTCACCGCATGTAGTAATGTACGGGAGAAGGACGGATGTGAGCGTGTACGCGGGCTCTCGGCGAGGCATTGTGTGCGAAGGAAGGTTTGAGGGGCTCGAAAACCCGAGGGAATGAGCTCTTGACGCACGAGCCCCGTGAAACGCGTCCGTGTTGTGTCGATCCAGGGATCACACGCGCGCGCCGCCGGGAGCGTATTGAAAAAATGTGTCTATACGTGCACAGAAGTGTAACACGTTACGGAGGTATAATCACGTTGATACATACTCGTTTGCGGGGCATATTCTGGTGTGCGTGTTCGTACGTGAACGGGAGAGAGAGAGCGAGAGGGAAGACGCATGCGCTGCCGCTCCGGCGAGGCTCTCGCTCGCACTCGCGGGCCGTCTCGCTCCGCGGGCTCGACTCGTCCCGTCTCGCTCTGTGCCCCCCGTTTAATGCCGAGCGGGGATCGCTCGAGACGCCCTGTGGACGCGCCACCGCCGAATGCTATTTACCTCAGTAAGTTCCCATGTGTAGTAATTCTCTCAGAGCGTTGCTCGAGTATCCAATGCACACAGCCACATAATAACTCGTAACGAGAAATAGCGCACTTTTGTCACCGACGGGAGAACAGCTCTTAGATCGCGGCTGACGCACTCTCCGCGGTAAATGAAGCCGCGCGTTACTATCGAAACGAGGAGGGTTTTCACGCCGAAGATCGGATAGAACGATGTCGACACATCGACGAACCGCCGAGCGTCAACAGATATTACACTATAGTTTAGTTTAGCGTATCTCCGTGTACTACGTACGATGCGTACGCACACAGATGTTCCCGTGGATATATCGATGTATATGTACCACGGTCGGATATTCCGATTTTTTGCACAAACCGCTACATTCACTGTCTCCTTCCACACTCTTTCCTCCCTAACGCGCACTCGTTTCGGGGCTTTTCCCTCGGACGCACGACTCGTCCACCTTTTCCTTCGCTCAGCTCGTTATATCGTAGATTCAGCGATTTTAACAAGAGACTCTCCTCGGCTCTCTATCCTTCTCTCCATGTACACACACGGGACACTGTGTCTCTCTCTCTCTCTCTCGTTCTCTCTCACTCGTATGCGACACAGCGAAACGAACAGATTACGATGAAATTCATACCGCAGTGTTTATATACGTTGTTAAAAAAATGTACGATAACGAGTAACGACAACGACGGCGACGACGTGCGCGCGGGCGTCACATTTCACAAATCAACAAAGGTTACCCACTTGACGAAGATGGCCGTAGCTGCTACTGCGCACGCGGTATTTTACTATTTTGGTATAAGATGTGTGCGTGGGCTTCGGCACACTGACGGAGAGAAGAGTCGCGGGTACAGTGGCGCCTCTCGCGTCTCGAGCACCGAAGTTGCGAGGGCACGCGAGACTGGCGCGACCGTACGGGCGAATGTTGAGATTCCCGAGACGGGAAAGCTCTCCTTCTTTCGCGAGCTTCGCGATCTCTCTCTCTCTCTTTCTTGTTATCCCCTACTTTCGAGCCGCTTTTTTTGTTACCGGAAGAAGAGGGATGAATCGCAGCTAATCCTGGATCAATGGATTCCGTCATGCCGGAACTCAATTATCCTAATATGCTTACCATATTCATTGTCATTTGATTTGGACATCACTCCCGTTGACCTACACGCGCGTTAATTATCCACTCGCTTCCATTATTTCATCATCGCACTTGCATCTCGTACGTTAAATTACATTGACATCTATCGTAGTATATATATTTTGCATTACTTTTTATTGTAAACTACTTTCCATATTGATCGCTCGTGTTCGTTACTGTTTACGCTTACTTACGATTCATTAGTTTCTTCTTGATTTTCTACAAATATGCTTTCTATCGTCGCCTCATTGGTGTTGAGAGGTGATAATTGATCCAATTGAAATTTATCACCTTCCTTGTATTTGCGTGTTATGATTGTCGATGACAGATGCACATATTCGTGCGGCTATTTGCGAGGCGATTTTTCGAACAGCCAGTACCACCTAGCGGTAGAAACGAGAACTTGGACGAACACGGCGGTCGTTCTTGCTCGATTCGAATACGTCTCTGTTTTCGCGCTTTTTTTGAAACGACAAAAAACTTCAGGTAAAAATACGTTTTTATTAATTTAAGTACAACATTTTACTTGGAGGTTATTGTTTTTTTTGGTCAAGGCGCAAAGTTGGGCTTTCCGTCGTAAGTACAACCAGATCTTTGAACTATTTGAGTCGCAGCCCATATACCGCACTTGATACACGTCTCGTAGCTTTTGCCTTGAATATATTGCGCTAGAAAGCCTGCATGAAAATTAAAAAAATATATGTATATTTTTTTTCTAATAATTATTTATTATTTTAGAAGGCATTTTTCGATACTGACCTCCAACAAAGGCATCGCCAGCTCCGTTGGTGTCAACGACTTTTTCCGGTGACAATTTCGTAGTCGGAAATTCGGTAATTTCATTATCTTTGGCCAATATAACCGGCTTCGAGCCTTGAGTTATGATAACAACGCGTTTTCGTTTTTCGTTGACTTTTTCGAGATTAACGAGCTTCAGAGCAATTTCACGGCGATCGGTCGTCTTGAAATCGTTGACCTTGGCAAAGATGTCTGCCTCGTCTCCATTGCCGAATAAAACGTCGACATAGGGTAGAGCAGCCTTCAATGGTTTGCCATAGTATTCGCAGATGAACGGAGCGCTCAGGTTCATCATGAAAGTTTTTGATTTTTCATTGGCATGCTTTGCAACTTCCTGAATCGTTTCTGGACTTACTGTCAAGAAAAATCCCTGGAGTATAGAATTTAGTGTTTTTGGTCGAACAAATTAACAAAATATAATTCTCAGAGTAATTCTAAACTAGATGGAGCATTGTGAAAATTTAAATATCGTTGCTGGCATTGAACTCACTGAAATGTAGATGAATTGAGCAGCTTCCAGCAGCTTCCGATTATCTGGCTCCGATATGTGAGACGGTGAAAAACAATTGGCTGCGGCTAGATTCGCGCACAGGGACCTTTCCTTGCCAGTTATCAGGACTGCGCAGGTACCCGTGGGCTCAGCCTCCGTATATTGGTATCGAACGTTGAGTCCGTCACTGCATGCCTTCTCCTCAAGAATCTTTGAATACTTGTCCTTCCCAACGCAGCCCATGTAAGTTGCAACTTTTGGTTTTTCCAAGAACCACTGACAATTTGATCAGATTAAAAAAAAAAAAAAGATTTCATTCCTCCTGTCAAAGTAATTTTCATAAAAATCTCTTTTAACGTTTTTTGAAAGAGCACGCGTTCGTTTGAAATATCTGAGCAAATAAAACTCGTCGCTCAACGCAATCATGGAAATTTCCTAATGACGTTAATGTGTAAAAATAAGAGTTACGCAATTAGTAGACAGTTTATCTCGACGCGGTGCGTGGTAATCGCTCGATCTCGCCGCGCACACAATATGCGGCTATTTCTGCTCTCGGCGGTTCAAGAGAGTACTGAATATATAATCATGTGTGCGATTCATGCTTGCTGAATGAGAAGACTCACTTGAGCGACTCGCATTGTATTTTGTACCGATCCACCAGCTATGAAATCGGCTTTGTACTGCTCGATTAATTCATCGTAGATAGGTTTGTGCTTTTCATCGGCGAGTATTGCGTTGTTGGATTCGAGATCGTATTTCTTCAGGAAGTCGTCATCGACGACTGCCGATATGTCGAGCAACGGGTTACCCATTCCCAACAAAAGACCTTCTCTGCAAATTATATCAATTCGATCTTGCCATAAATAAAATATTAAAGTTCCAGCGGTGAGGGTATAGATTAAAAACCATGCCGAATAAACATAACCTTCAACGATAAAAGCGTTATTTTTACCCATTCGCAGTTTTATTTCAGTTAATTCACAATGCATAATGTATACAGTACAATAAAAGTCGATGCTAAGTTTTTTTTTCATGGTGTATTAGTCTGTATTGTCACTTTTAAAATTTTATGTATTTTTATGTGAAAAAGCAGCGTGAGATGATGCCATAACCTCTCGATTTATTAAACTCTCGACATGCGCACGAAATCGTACGATGAATTAAATGTGGCGGGTGATCGAGCGTACCGTAACTCTTCTACCATCGTGTTGCAGAATGTTAACTCGTTACGAACTGGAAAGAGTCTCTACGGCGTCACGAACACGCGTTGACTGAGTGCAAACTATAGACTCCCACGCTACCCACCGACTGATAAAGCCAAAATGGCTGTTTCCCCCTCTACCTCAATTAAACGACGCTCTTAACATGCACGTTGCGAAATTGATAACGGCAATACGACGCGCACGTTCGAAAATAATCTCCGAATGGTTCAGTAGACTGCTACTTTATCTGCATCGTTGCGCAACTCTTAGATAAAGTCATTTCATAACGCTCTACATCTAAAATCAACGTTTTCTCATCATTTCTGCATTTCGCGACACAACATTCAAATTATTATTTGGTGTCAAGACACTTGGTGTGTTTTACGATATTCCGAAAAAAATCTATCTCTCTATTGCCTTTACATCTTCTAAATAATTACTTAAATTCCATTAGCCTCGATTACTTTTATCATCGTCTTACGCTCACTAAATCTATAGTATTACGAGCATGTAGAAATTCTGATCCAGTGTAACAGTCAATCAGTATTTCTCGCAGAAGCAATGAAATTTCGATGAATGGAAAAAATAAAATTAACATACACTAAAATTGGAATTATTGGTATTTTATTGGAAAACCAACAGTATATAAAAAATATATAAACAAATTAGCTATACTCCTCGACATGCGATGCGTGTATCTTTTCAACGTTACGATGACTTACCTGCACCCGGACATAATAAATAGCTAATAAAATGAACTGAGAAAAATTTGCAATATTTTACCTTTACTCCGTGAGCTGAAAAATCATTTGATGAATTCTAGTGAAAGTGATATACGGTTTATTAGCACGCCATCTTTCACCTGAGAAAGAAAATATAACTCTCAGAATAGAAGTTTGCATCGGGGCACAAGGCTCTCCTCTCTTCCTCCATCCCACATTTTTAAAAGAATTACTTTTTTTTACTCCTTACGGCTAATATGGCGAATCGAGCGCGCTGTCCAAATCGGCGAGCGTTCGTCGAACCTTTTTTTAGTCAAGTTTCGACGTTTCCTCGTGAACGAGTCGTCCAAGATGTTTGGCCGTCGACCACGGACCGACAGAACACCATTGTTCAAAGCCTAGATCATATCAAATGAAAAACAGTGAAAGGCCTCTTCGTGCTTTTTTTACATCCTCAATCTTTGTTTTTTTTTCACTCGGTATGGGTGTATTCTCGACATGATCGCGAGTTAGCCCGATTCCCGATGATTTTCATCAAAAGCAACGTCAATCCCCAGTTCTCCCTTTTCCCTCCGCGGAATACCAATTTTTTTTTCGGCTGTCAATGAGTCGAGATACGTGTTTCCAATGATTTACAAACGATATGAAAAATTCTTTATTTTTGGTTTTCCAAATACGTCGTGATGATTACTATTAGTATCATTGTCATTATTGTATTGTATTATTATTATTGGCGATCACATGACAGTGAGAGTCGAAATGATTTTGTACATGGCTTTTCTTTCATGTCGTAATGTACCTGAGATAGGAAGGACGTTTTTTTCTCGTCAATCTGTATCTTCTCAATAATCGTACTCCGAATATGCGTGGTGCGATTTGTTCGTACTGTAACCTGGACTGTAATCTGTACTGTATCCGGTACTGTACGCTCGTTCGTACGAAACATCGTCCGTAGTGCCAATTGTTCTGAAAAATATCATCCAACTCAGGCAGCGTGACTTACAGCTCCGTCACACTTGGAAACATCGACAATAAGGGATATCCGTAACAAAAAAAAAAGAAAAAAGGAACAAAATGATTTTTATAGAAAAAAAAAAAATTAGCCATACAAATTGGGTACGGTTTTTCGTGGACATTGTCCTGAGACTTCCAATCTGCACATACACGAAAAGATTGACCAGAAAAAAATGTTGATTTTCGACAGCCTCTATCTCATTATATTTATGTAATTCGTCCCTAAAGTTCGCACACACACTCACGCATTCCGCTCGATTTTCGGAGCACACGAGGATCGGCGGTGTGATTACGAAATTACGGGACGAGATGGAAAAATGACATATCACGGGTTTTTTTCGTGCGAGAGATGTACCAACGTTTTGGTGAAACGTCGTTTTTCTGTCTTTCAAATTTATTCGCTGCGTTATTTTCATTGCAAAACGGTGATTCACGTTCCGAAGGCCCCAAGGTATCCGCCGTTTTGTTTATTTTCGTTGCTGTCCAAGAGCGGAAGCGTTGTTTGTAGAGAGACGAAGTACGCGTGTGCGCGAATCGCGAACGAGCGCGGAACACGACGCGTACGACGCAGGAAGCCAGCGCAACACGGCCGATTTGTCGATAGTTCGATTGTTTTATATCAGTCAGTAAAGAACCGTTATTTTGGCGGGAACCGCGCCAATTTTCACGGCGAACAGATGACGAATCAGAGAAACACGATTGGTTCTCTTTCTCTCTCTATCTCTCTCGTTTCAACACTTATTCAGACGGATTTTTTTTCCACAGTTCAGTTACTACGACTTTTACGTTTATTTTCCGTTACGTTTATTACACATTATCCAGTAATATTATCAATTATAATTAGCAAAGGGGGATTGGGGAGGGCGGGGAGGGTGGAGAACGGGCACACGAATCATAAATTCGAATTCAGGGGTTTTTTTTTTAAATCTGGTCTAACCAAGAGCGACTGTTATTCTCATTGTTCTCGACAAATTGATTGAATTGTTCGGACAAGAGAACAAACATAAAATTGAGACCTAAAGTTCGTAGCGTGCTCAACGTTTTACGGAATTTATATTTACGATTCAGAAAATCCAAATTTCTTGGTGTACTGTTATTCCTTTAACGCTAAATTTCATAATCGTATTATCTTGATCGTCGTACTCTTTTTTTTTGTCGTTCCCATAATCGTAATTATCTTTTCTGCTTATTAATTTTATACCTTAACGAGTCATTATCATACCTAAATTAATAAAAGTTCATTACGTCGCTACGTCTACATTGGTAATATTGGTTATTGGTTTTTCTTTCTTGTTTGCTCGCGACAATCCATGAAAAAGAAAAAAAAAATCGCGCGAATAGGAATTTGTAGACACTAATCTACCTGATTGTGATCCGTAATGTTATTTTGTTTACAAACGATCACGAAACAAAAAAAAAATGATCGAGTAGGTATTACCGAATGGGTGTAATGAATTCGATTGCTTTCATCGCGTCCTCAACTCGTCTCTCGTTTTAATTGGAAAAAAAAACAGAGATAATTGTACACAAATTATCACTCAATCATTTTCAAGTTTATAGAAATAAAATGACCTGAAAGGAAAAAAAAAGTTTGCACGCACGTTGCTGGAAAAATATGAATATTTTCTGTTTCTTATTTTTCTCTCTCTCGCAGTAAAGATACAAAAAGAAAAATGTTCAATTATTTGGTCGAATATACGCTCGTCGTCGTTTTCCTCGTTTTGCGAATATTTCAATCTTTACCTGTCCAATAATTTATTTAATGCTCTCGTTTATTTATTTTTTCGGAGTGTTGTGAATTTGAATCCATTTTCGCGATTATACAACACACGTTGTACACATCAATGACAATAAATAAATCCGACTGCGTGGATGATGCTGGACGCGTGGGCGCAAATGCGGATTATGATCGTTAGGGAAAATTGGACAAGTCCGAAAGTAGACCCGACGTTTATTTCGTTTGAAGAATATGACTTTGTTCGAACGAGAATATATGGAGCGCAAAAGGGTTGAAGGGAGAGGCCGGAGGGTGGGTGGTTTTGGGGGGTACGGGGGAGCTACTTTAACGCCAGGTTCGCAATTCATCGGTCCCGAGACGGGCTTCCTGCAACAGCACCGACGTGGGCGAAGGCACCGGCGTGGACGAGACGCCAGAAGAGGGGGGAGACGAGGACGGCGACGACGAAGTGGACGACGACAGCGACGGCGACCTCGGCGACGAGGGCGACGGCGTAGCGACGACGAAGACGACGAGGGCGGCGGCGACGACAGCGACGACGAGGACGACGTATACTGACCGACGACGACGGACACAGACCGAGAGACCGATCCGATATCCCGACGCGACGATTTAGTATGGTGCGAACCGGCGCGACGGCGATGGCCCTCGTATTCCCGATCTGCTAACGAAGAAACAATTCAACATTTTTCCTCTCACCGCTCATTCAGACCGTTCTTATCGTCGCAGTCACGATTTGAAAAATTTTTTATTTCATTCCTCAGAGTTTCTGACAATTAAACCGACATTTGCTTCTATTTTATTTCTTTTTTTTTTTATTAATTCAAGACTCGACTTTAGAGCATGTCGAAGCTGCCCAACGACCAAGGCCCAAATTTGCGACGCGCGTTTCATTAATGTTCTTTCGACCTCTCCACATTGCGCTTTACAGACTGACTCGAAACGCTTCTCGCTTTTCAAACATTTTGTGGTAAAAACGTACAAGAGGCGAAATACTAGCGAACGAAAGAGATAAAACACGTTGCATCGACGATTTCGGGCTGCGTGACTGCGTAATAGCGTTCACCGAAAAAAATAGCAGCAACGACGATTTGGTTGCGATTTTATCATCAGCTGAGTGTTTCTTATTATTGCGCCGATAGCTCTTTTCCACGTCGGATTCCCCGTGACCGCAGCGCGCGTTTTCTAACGTATCAACAACGTTCCATCCTCGTTAATTTATTTGGGCCCGTTTTTTTCACCTGCCCGAACGGATATTTCATAATCGTAATACACGGAGAACAGTTCTCGAATCGTATTTGCGTATTATTGGCTCAGGTACCGAGGAGCTCTCGCGACGTCGAGAAAAGTGCAACCGGCCGAAGACATACGACAGGGAAACGGATTTTTCTTTTTTTTTAAATAATTTTCTAAGTACTTTGTACGGTTTGATTTTTCTTTTTGCTTGAAAAACGTGTTTTTTTTACTTACCTACGCTCCTCAAAGGAATCTCGACTGAAGTCCTCGTACATGCCTCTACTACAACAGCGTTATAATAAATAATTTATTCTCACGTATTATTATAAAGATTATGATAAAGCTCAAGTGGCCAGAAGAGTCATAGCTACAGTTGCGTTTTGTGTTTTTACAAAAACAAAAGAAAATTTTATGTGGTGCCTGAATAATTCATATGGTATTATTAAACAGGGAAGAGTGCGCGTGGCTCATTTCTGGCTCGAGATAATGATACTGACGAGTCAAGCTACAACATGAAAAGAAAAAAAATAGTTGAACCGATAAGTGTGAGTGTATGAAGAGATATCGACGAATGACCGTAACCCAATTCGCACGAACTGTGACAATATCGAACTTGTATTGTTGAATTCATGAAAAATAAACTTGTTCTTGGAGAGTTGACGAAAACTAGAGAATTATCGTAAATTTTTAGAGGCTTACCTGAAGCGTCCGTTGTTGCCACTCGGCGGTGGGGATCGCCTGCTGAACATGGCGTAATCGTTGCCTCTTGAGAAAGCGCTGTCTCGCATGGTTCCCATACCAAGGGCAGCGGGCATGGGAGGCATTGGCGGGAAGTCGCGGCCACGCATCGTACTACTGCTGCCCATGTCACGAGGTCCGGTCATACCAGAAAACCGCCTCTCGTACAGGTCTCTCGTATCATCGAATCCTCTTCTGTCGTAGTAGCTATCGTAATCCTGTTCAACCGACGGTACAACATTGCCGTTAAAATAAATTCTCGACACGTTTCTAAATCCAATAATTTCTTTTTCCCAGATAACCGTCTCGGTTAACTCGCATTTCTCAAGAATCACACGAAAATTTATACGAAAATAATCTTTTATACTGTGAAAGTGTTAAAAAGGCCTTTCAATGAACTTTAACTAATGAACTTCTTGATCGTGCGGGGATAAGTGTCTAAATGGAAGATATTTTGGTAAAAATACTTACTCCGAAGCGTCCACCAGCCATGAGTCTGTCTCTGAGGAATGGTGGTGGCGGAGGTGGCGGGTAAGGATCTCGTCCGAACATTCTGTCTCTAAATCCATTTCTGTCGGGACCACCCCCTCCCATGCCCCCCTTGGGACACTCCTTGGACCAGTGTCCACCGCGTCCGCATCTGTAGCATTGCTCCGGATCACCCATACCGGGCCTCTGTCTGACGCGACTCGTCGACACCTGGACCTTCATCGGCTGTCCGTCGACGATCATGCCGTTGAGCTCTTTGATCGCGTCATTGACATCGCCTGTCGCTTCGAGATGAACGAAACCATAGTTTCGTACAATGTCGCACTCAACGACGGTTCCGTATTTAGCGAAAAGCTCGCGAACCTGGGGCGCCTTGGTGTTGTCCGTCAAATTTCCAACAAATATTTTCGTCGTGGGTGTATTGGGACCCTTTCGACTCTTGGCCGCCTCGCACTTTATGGGCTGGCCATGAACGATGGAACTGTTCAGCTTTTGAATCGCGTCTCTTCCTGCTTCCTCGTTTTCCATGTGCTGATCGATGAACAAACAATTGACGCAATTTTATGAAAAGTTTTGTTTTATCGTCATTTATCGTCCCATACCTCAAATATTTACTCATTTTGATGAAATGTAAAAAAAAAACTTACCACAAAACCATAATTCTTCACGACATCGCACTCGACGACTTTTCCGTACTTTTCGAACAGCGGTTTTATATCAGCGTTCGAAGTTTTGTCGGCGAGATTGCCGATGAAGATTTTGAATGTACCAACACTGCTAAAACCTGGCATTTTGGCTCGTTTTAAAACCTGTGAAGAGAAAAAAATACGGTTTACGAACGTTTCGCTAAATGCAAAAGACGATCGAGCTATAAAACATGTGACACAATACAATGTTTGTCGACCCGAGGTTTGTCAGGTCGCTCGCGGTTTATTTATAAACAGATCGTGTTTTCATGAATTATTAACTCCGAAGATAGAAATGCGTCACCGCGATTATTCCTGCTTTGTATTTTATCACAGGAAACTCGGATTGCTCGCAATAGCTCGTAATTGCGTGCACTTGTGCAATCGAGTAATACGCGAAATTTTATTTTCAAGGATTCAATGGAAGAGCATTTCGCGTAGTTCTGCAAATGTATCACAGCGGTGTCATTAAATTATATGGAACGTAATTAACTGTGCGGCTATGAAAACGCGGTTGAGAGACAAAATCGCGAGCAAGGACGCCGGCCGACTAATAAAATGGCGTCCCGGCGCAAGCCTCCGCTTACGGAGAAACAATCGCGCGATCGAGCTCACGATGTCGCAGTGATAAAGCGAGAACAAACGTTATATTCACCTCGAAAAAACCAATAACACCCGAATGATTTTTAATCGGTTTATTCAGAGTAAACAATGAAGTAGGTGAGGCGCGACGTTTACAAGACGGAATTTTCCGTAATATTCAACGGGCGCGCAAAGCGAGCAGGATTCACTGGCTAAAACGACGGAGCTGTCTCCCACCCCGAACGTTCCCCTCTCAAGTCTTGGACGATTGGATCAATGGCGGCCATTTTTTTAGTATCAGTTCGTAAATGTTCTCTCTTTACCGCTCTCAATGTGTTGGACATGATATATGAAATTTCAGTACGAGCGGAAAAAACAAACACAAGTTCGGCAAATGCAAAGAAATCTGATGCAAGCAGTTTGCCAAAATGACAAGACTGGCAAATGAATGCACCGAGAATTATACGAGTGCAAACACGAGCTGCGAATTTCGCAAATCATTATTTAAAAGCCCAAATTTTACGAAGTACGCAAATCGTGACGTAAACTCTGTGAAGAGATTTTCGCAAAGTAACTACGGATAATTCAATAAACTCGGTAATTTGATAAAGTTCCGAAAGCCTGGGTCGTCGACATCGTGAATTATTATAGAGATAAGAAAAACATCGATAGATGTCGACGGTATTTACATATGTTGAGAAAATAAAAGTATCGATGCACTGCAATACGGATGAATAAAAACACAAATAATTTCGGTCGAAATTCAGCCTCGAGACGTGGCCGAGTGATCAATGGCGTGACCGTTGCGTCGAAAGATCCGGATCTTTCGGCGTTTCGCGCATTTCAATAACCAGCGAAAACAGATGTGATTGTAAAAACTACGTCGAGATACCGGTGTATCACTTTTTTTACAGAGTATTGCGATAATTCACGTTTACTTACCAAGTCAGTTTGTTTGTAAAACTACGAGAGTAAAAATACGACGCGACCAACACGCTTCCCGACGATAATAATGGCAACGCGTAATAGACCGGGCAACCGGAGATCGAGCGGCGTCCCTTTTGGCTTTTTTATTCCAGTCGTTTCAGTGCAGCCAACACGCAGGAAAAAAAATAGCAACTGTTTCGCGAGCGCCTCTGCCGGAATCCGGACGAACCGAGCGCGCACTCTGGCGTCACGTTCGACGAAACTTTGAATCAATTTCGCCGGGTCAGTTCAAAAAGTAATTCCGAAATCCGTTCGAAAACGAATGAAGAGCGATGGTGAAGAAAATACAAAAATGTTGAAAAAGTTGATATCATTTAATACTCATTAAAAATATAAATTTCATCATTAACGATCGCGTTGAAGCAATCGTTGACTTTCTAAAGATTTTTTTTTTGTTTTTTCTTACTTTCAATGTCCTCTTTTCGTACAATCACTCGTTACAAACATTTGGACACATTTGCACATTTTGCTATCACACTCAGACATAAAGTCAATTATCATAATACAATTTACAAATCGATCGATCCATGATGATACACAGCTGGGCAATCCATGAATTATTAACAAGACGAGCTAGTGGCACCCGTTACAATATAGTTGCGATCTTCGATCTCACATTTTACACACTTCCGCTACATCAGATATAACAATAACACTTTTTGAGCCGCTGGCCTAACACGACAGGCCCCTCCTCAAGAATAACTTTACTTTCTTTTTTTTTGTTTCCTAACCGAAATCGCAATCTTTCTCACAGTTTATTTTTATCGACTTTATCTCATTGATACCGCGTTCTCTGATTATATTGTTTTTAGCTCTGTCAATTACGCATGATAATTTCTTTTTTTCCCCCAATGATATCGTACGATTCACACTCTCCTTGTGTGCTGTATTGCGAGGATATGCCAAATATGAAACGTTAATTAACAACGATTAGGCCATATCAATGACCCATGGGGCCGATGATATTTTTTATTCTTCCATTCTCACTCTCTTCTCAAACTGTCGTTACTTTTCGAGGTGTCATTTTCGATCTCGTTCACTTTTTATCGCAACGATGCAATAAATGGAAAATACTTTGTTTCGCATAGGCTATTACACGACAGCTCATAGAATTTTGGCTACTCTAAAAAGTTCTTCGTTTGTTATCCTGCGTGGATCGTTTTTACAGTGCAACGATATTGCAATAATGTACAATCATTTAATATAATATGTATCAACAATTAATAGTGATTCAACAAATCATTAGATTTCTACCGAAGGAGAATGATAAAAAAAATGAACAGGGTGCGTAAGAATAAAGGAAAATATTGGTTAACAATGCAACATCGTTAATTATCAAACTTGACTTAAATTTAATGAAAAATAATAGAAATTTTTTTCGCTCAATGCACTCTTGAAGAAAGTTATCCTCAAGATTCTCACAATTCCCTTGATAAACCTCATTCGTACAATTACAATAGTAAAATCTTCAGTACTCAGTCTTCTTCTGACTGCAGTCTGCATTAAAATCTATAAAACTATGTACAATAGGGAAAAATTATTTACATGGGCAAATTTTAGTTGACTCATTTTGATTTTTTGTGTCCGTCGTACCAAAAAAAGGATATATTCAAGAACGAATTTACTGATCGTCTGTTGGATTGTCTGGGAGAAAAATGATAGTACGAAACGAAATATTCGATATGTACAAAATTAATGTGAATTTGATTCTGCGGAAAGAAAATTTCGCGACGCGAAGAATCACGACGGTCTTCCGTGCTGAGGCAAAGAGCAAAAAAATACGTATTTATATAATTCAGACATGCAGTCAGCAATTATGTACAAGGGAGGAAATCTCTTCTCCGTCGAACATGGAAGAAGAAATCAATGAAACGTACCGTTTAAAGTAATGAACAAAAATAAAAAAAAAGAAGAACCAAAAATTCGCCAACACTACACGATTTTGATGGCATTGTCGATGTGTAATTTCGACATTGTCTTTTTGACTCGTAACGCTGTCAGGCGAACTGCCGGATTACCGTGCCAGCACTCGGTCATTAGTTTGCTCAGCGCGAAGAGAACCTGAAACAGATCGAAAGTTCGTTGTAAAAAGAAAGAATCGTTTGGAAAATTTACGAATGAAATTATTTGGAAAAATAAGGAAGAAGGGCTTACAGGGTCATGTTCCCATCTCGATGGTATTATCGGCCTCAGTCGTTTGACGCACACTGCGAGTCTCATGTCCTCGAAGTCGGGATCGCTGGGCACGACATCGTGATAAGGCAGCGCGTAAGGCTCGGCTGTACTGACTTTGCCACCGGTAACGCACCGCCTGCAAACTTCCCACAATACGAGTCCAACGGAGTACATATCTGCCATCTTGAAGGCATCGAACGAAGACGTGTTCAGACTCTCGTCGAGGACCTCCGGCGCCATGTATCTCCTCGTTCCTACTCTCGTGTTTGGCGCTATGTCAATCTCACCGCTCTCACTGTGTCATAGAGAAAAAAAAATGAAAATAAGAACGATTAAAATTGTATATTTACAGATAAACGATAAATAATTGATAGATCGGAATGTCCAGTCGTTCTACTTGTGCCGACACGATCAATTATTCATGAAGCTCGGATTGAAAATTGCGAGGACAAAATCTCCGAGAATCGACATTGTTGGAAAAAAAAAGAAAAAAAAAAGAGTACTCGTGAGAAAGCGACGGGACTGTGATCGATCCTCGGCGATCCTCGCAATTCTCAGCAAGAATAGTGAAAGAATCCTTGGCGTTTGATCTCACCTTATAAATCTAACAGCGAGGCCAAAGTCGGCGAGGGCGCACTCGCCGTTCCTCTTTACAAGAATATTACGACTCTTGATGTCTCTGTGAGCGATCGCCGGCTTTCCTCGCGTTCCAAATATTTCCGTGTGAAGATGCGCGATCCCGGAGGCTAACGAGAGACAAATGGCAAGCAAGCTTTGATGATCGAGGACGGTAGTCTGAAGATAATCGTGAAGAGAGCCTCGCTCGTGATAATCCGTGATGAGAAGCATCTGAGTCCACGAGCCGGTGCCTTTTATGTCAGCGGCTATGAAACCGAGTATGTTGTCGTGTCTCATGAGGACGGTCTGATAAATCTCGGTCTCCCGGAACCAGGAGGCTTCCTCGAGGGTGAAGAACACTTTGACGGCGACTTTCTCGCCTCGCCATCTCGCGAGCCAGACCTCGCCGTAGCGCCCTTTCCCGACGCACTGTGAAAGAGCCAATTGTTTCGCTATCGTTCTCTGCACGAGCAACGGCAATCCCGAGCCTGAACCGCTGCTCTGTTCGATAAGATCTTTCAGCGTTCCCTGGGACGGCACCAGACACGGGCCCCGTTCTTTTCGCCTGTATCTTCTGTATATTATTATCATTGCTATGCTGAAGATAATCAGGCAAATTGAGAGAGTCGCCGCGAGGATTATTAACGGAGCTCCGGAAACGAAGCCTAGCGGATCCGGTGGCGGAGTCGAGCGGGGTATGTACTTCGGGAATATGTCCTTGTTGCACAGCGTCTCGTTGCAGCATGTGATACTTTTCCCTCGTAGATGCGGCACGAGGTGGCCCTTGCACTGCATAAAACCACTTTCGGCCGGTGGCAAACAACCGAACGAAAATTCCGGCTCGTATTCTCCGATCTCCGGATTCCACACTTCCTCCACCGCGCTGAAACAGTAACTCCCCGGACGACCCTCGCAGGTTCCATTCTGAAGATCGTCGGGACAGTATCCATCGCAGTAACAGGTTATTCCAGCGACTGTAACGAAAAAAAAAACGCATTTTATCAGACACGTTATTTTACAAAAGTTTATTCCAGATCGAGCGACTCGATCGATCATTCGAAGAGTATTGCGTAATTGTAAGAATTTCAAACGACCCAGGACAACTTTTCGCACGTGGGAGTATTCGTGATTCGTTTTTTTTTTCATCGTCTTAATTCACGATCGAGTCGAGGCGTGACTAAATGGTAATTCCTTCGGTATACTTTCACCGAGTGTCTCGCAGTCTTGAAAAATCTTTGAGCTCTTTTTTTTCTGTCTCTCTCTCAATTTTTTTTTCAAAAGGATGGAAATTTATTCGCAATTGCGGCAAATTTGATCGAACTTTGTGGGACTTGGTATTGGTGGGAAACGATCGAGCAAATTTGTGATCGAGAATCGAACGATGATCGAAGTCTGGTCACGGAGAGAGAAGAGGCGGCGTAGACGACGAGTGGATGTGTCTCGCGTGGGCGAGAGAACGATGATCGTGTTGCGGCCCACGAGCCTCCTCGGTGCGTCAGTTTAAACGCAAGAGATCGAGAAACGGAGGCGAAGCGAGAAGAGAGAAAGAAATGGACGGCGAGAAAAAAAAAGGAGGAAAAAGTCAACACGGCGAAGAGGAGGAAAAGAAAATTGAAAGGAGAAAAGGGTGCGCCATGCGGGTTCATCAGTAAACGCCTGAGATCCCGGGGGCGGACACTTCCGGTAATACGTCAACGCTCAGAGGCGTCATGAAGAACGGGCCGGGATACGAGAGAATAAAAAAAACGGGAAACGCGATCAAGAGAAAACGGTGACGATAAAAATAAATCGAGGACTGAAAAAAAAAATATTCGTCCGACGCCGTGATTATATTATCGGCGACTTTGAACGAATTCCTCCAACGAATTTCGATAACGAGGACCGAGGCATTTTTTTTTCCTGGATGAGAATTTATCGCGCGACGATCGGAATTCCGCGAGTCCAAGTGTGTCGCGGACGATCACGAGCGTGGAACGAGACGGACGCGTGATGCCGGAATTTTCGCCGGGAAAAATCGGCGAGCGCCGAAAGGCGCTTTTCGACAAAACGCGTGATCGAGTGCGAAGCTGGCCGAGAAACGGAGAAGAAACGAGGGGACAACGAGAATGGTAACGACACTGAGAAATCGCGAACGAGAGTTAAGAGAGAGGTGAAGAGGAAAGAGTCTCGAAGGAGGCGCCAGGCGGCTGCTGAACAAGAATAAGAGAAACGAGACTGAAAAAAATAAATAAATAAGAGAAAAGGGAGGTAATGGTCGTTGCGAATCGTACGAGAACTGAATATAATGTAAGAAACACAGAGTCGAGGAAAAAAAAAGGAATAAAAGAAGAAGAAGAAGAAAAAAACAAAACAAGGAGGAGAGGCTGAGAAAAATAAAAGGAGCGAGGACGGTAAAGGGAGAAATAGCGCGGGAATGTGCGTGTGCACCGAAACGGGCGGGACAGTGGGAATGCAATCGCGTACACTCGCAGATATCGCTCATTGGACGGGACGAGCTATCGTTTTTCTCCTTCTCGCTCTCTTTCGTCTTATCTCAAAGTCCCTAGGGCCCCGACGGAGCAACACACCCTCGCATCTATTTGCAAAATGACCGAGTCTATTAATAAAACGATTTACCGAGAGCGCGCGTGTAAACTCTCGTACGTGCGTCCCGGTGAACATTCTTCGACTCGTTGACGATCTCGTTCTTCCCTCTCTCTATCTCTTCAAACTCGACATTTTTTTCCCGCTTTTTATAGCCACCAAATTTTTCGCAGGGTCCCCGATATTAAATTTTTCTTCTCTCTTTTTTTTCTCAATTGAAAAATAATGTTCGCTCGGCCATTTTTTTCGCGTTTTTCTTCGTTTTATCGTCGGAAGATCGCCGAGAGAAAAAATGTGGCGGACGGACGAAGGCTGCGCCCCCCCTCGATCGGCGCTTCTCAGATGAAACTCAATTCCGCGATTATACGGCGACGAATCGAAATTTACTGATGACGTGAGATCGGATGACGCCAGTTGCTCGGAGCTGAGAATCGTGCCCCGTGATTGAGACTGTGCGCAACCGAGCTCGGCGCTGATAATTCAGTTAACCATTGCAATCAGGCGCCACGCGTACCGGATCTTCGAGCTGCCGGCAAACAAGGGAAAATATGTGAGAAAAAATTATACATTTCCTATGACTCTCTCATTCAATCGTTTTCTCGAAAATTTCTCATTTCCCGCTTCGGAGTATTCGATTAACGCGTTCAACGTTTTTCGAAAGTGGGAAAAACACATTTGGCAACGAAACTTTTGCTCGATGCTTCAAACTAGTTAGGTAATAATGATTTATTTCGATGGTGGAGAGTACATTGAACGTCTCAGGAACGTCGAAGAAAAAAATTCGACAAATTTTGGGAATTTTTGGAAGGAGTACCTCTTTCGATTTTTTCAAAAATATTCTGAGCGCGATCCAAGAATTTATTTTGAACAAGCCAAAAAATCAGGATTTTTTATCAATTTTTTGAATTTTTCTGTATGAATTCTTTAATTGCGCTATGAATAAGTAACGTTTTCGTTATCTACAGAAAATTTCCGATGGAATAAGGTCTTAACATTGAAAAAAAAAATTCATTTCCATTTTTTCAAAAATTTTCAAGGCGTCACAACTTTTCTAATAATTGATGAAATAACATAATTCCTGCGCCATTCCCTTTGTTTTACAAAAATCTTCAAAAATCACCCCTAATAAAGTTGATTTCATCGTGAGAAAGGAAAGATATCGCAAATTGAAACTTTTAATGGGTCTACAAGATCCCAGTGTAACCCCTTGAAAAATTCGCAAAATATTAAAAAATTTTTTTTCGATTTTAAAAGCTTATTTGATCGGGAATTTTCCGTATATAGATAACGAAAATACTACTTATTCATGACGAAATCCAAGAATTCATATCGAACAAGTCAAGAAACTGAATTTTGGACAAGTTTTTTTAATTTTTCTGTATGAATATTCGAATGGCACCCCGAGTAAGTTGTATAAATGCGCTTGAAAGAAAAGCAAAATATAAATTCAAACACGTCAAAAAAAAGTGACCGCGTTGTTGCTCGTAGAAATAAATAAGCAATTTTCTATTGAAAATACGAAGCTTTCTTTAAAAATTTGTCATAATGTTAATTCTGATATTTTAAAGGCTTTCGGTATCGTTGACGAAAATAAATGAAGTTTTTACATGTTACATGTATAGGGAATCAAAATTTATTAAGAACGCGATGAAAATTTGAAAGAACGTTCTTTGCCACTAAACAAATTTATATAAATTCAGATAAAAAAATCGTCTACATTGTTTTCGAATAATCAAGTGTTGAAGTTACATACTTATCCACGGAAAGTGTACCTATATTATCTAAAAAAATGATATTTCACGGTTCAATTATTCGGAAAATAATTAGACGAAAATTCTTAAAAAATTCGTGTTTAAGCATTTTATATGAAAGAATATTCTCTCCAAATTTGAACGAATTTTTATTATTTCGTTATGTGTATCGAAACCCCTTAACTCCTAAGAAAATATTAGATTTTCCAAGCGATCGCAAGACAACTATACAGTATTGTTGAAAATATAAATAAATGTTGAAGGAACGATTTTGTTGTCGCGTGTGAGCGTTGAGATAGAAAATGACGTGGTAGATGGAGATTTAAAGATTGAAAGTGAGAGTAAGGTGGACGACCGGTGGAAAAGGCAGTGATAGCTCAGGTTTGGAAGGTGGTGGCGGTGCCGGTGCGGCGTCATGCCACTCTAACCCCAACGAATCGATGAGGGAAGAAACGCCTATAGTCGGAGCGGCCCCTGCGTTGAGCACGCGGTCACCTCCGACTGCCTCAACCCTCCGAGCATTTTCTCCCTCGCTCTCCATTCCAGTCTCTCCCTCTTCGTCTCGATTTCTCGGAAATCCAGTACAGTTCCGTGGTTCTCTTTTCGCGCGCTCTTATCGCGCTCACGTGCGTCCGTCCTAAGGGGAAAAAAAACGAATAAAGGGAGAACCGGAAAAATAGCTTCTTCCTCTCCTTTTGCGCGACCTGCTACGTATTTGCGCGCGTTTCCGTTCGAGCGCGCTCACCGCTCGGCCCAGTTCATTATTCTCATAGCGACAACTCCGTCGTCCTAAAAAAAAAAGACTCTATCTCCCTTTCCGGTTGAACAAACTTGGCTCTCGCGAGAACACCTGTTCTTATCGTTTTGCGTGCAAGGAGACCACGGCGAAGAATCCGCTTCGAGGCTTACCCGCGCCAATCAACGCTTGCTCTTTCGCCTCGAATTTCTCGAAAAAAAAAGTATCTTCCAGCCAGCACGGTAATGCAATAATCGTTAAAATGCTTTGAGCGATAAAAAATTGAAATCTTGGAAAGGAGGAAAATAAGTAGATGAGAATAAGTATCGAGCATGCGTTTTTATTTTACGCAGAGGAAAGTACGGTTAGGAATGATCATTCGCGACAAATATTTGCTCCGGTGGTTGAGCCGTGCCCAGGTCGTGCCCACACGAGTCCGCGCGAGCGTATTGAGATAATTGCTGCTCAATGAAGAGAAAGAAAAGGAAGGCGAGGAGAGCGCTGCGAGAGCTTTTGCATCGAGCGAACGGGGCTCTCGTATCGACGCACCGGCGTTTAATGGCAAGCGATAAAGAGCCGAGCGAGCCACGGGGAGAGTAGTCGCGATGCTGGAGGAATCAACGGGGATCGACCGAGACGAGGACAGCCCGAGGAAGAAATCCTCAAAGTTCGTACAACGACTTTGAATTTTATTCCGTCCATGAGTTTTTTTTTTATTTGGTAGATTTTATAAAATCTCATTTTAATTATTCCTCGGAGTCTTTTCGATGGACAGAGGGCAGTACTTTAGCTCCACTCTTCGCTTCTTTACTCAAGACCATATTTTAAGCTAAATTTCGCTTTTTTTAATTGCACAGGAGTTTTTGTTGTTTGATTAAATTTATTCTATAGTCAATTTTTTTTATAGCAGCCAAATTCAAGATGAAATAGCAAAAAATAAGGTCATGAGTGGAGAAGTGATGAGTAGAACTAACGTACTGCCTGACAGAGCAGTAATAATTTGCTTGCGTCTTCGAATGACGAATTTGTCGACGGTATTGCCCTAAGGTGCGCACTTAATCGGGTTTTAACCGTAAAAGGATTCCATCAAATTCCAATTGACTAATGGAACGGTTAATTAAATTACTTTCGTTCGTTTCCGCAATTCTCGACTATACGCTCCGTCGTCGGTATCTCGTTAGAGACTCTGCTTTAAATTCAAGAGGATTAAATTACGAAGAAATATCGAAAAATGTTGAAGAAAGAATTAGACACGCTCCGGTCTCCCCCCCGGTAGGCCTTTTCACAGGGACGACAAAGAGGGAAAAATAAACGGTTTCGATGGAGAAACGACTATTTTCGTTCCTGGCGACCAGGTAGAGATTCCGCCGGCCAGAAATACATCGCGAACAAAAGGGAAGCTGCGACGAAAAGCTTCAGACACGTAGACATCTGAAAAAATATATTATTTTGGATAAAAAGCAATGGTCTTGCAGTTTAAAAAGTCACAAATGCTCAGGGAGCTTCTTCGAAGATTTTTCCTTCGAAACTAAGCTATAAATTTTCACGGAAGAATCGCTTACACGCGACGACAGTCACGTTCTACAATGAGAAAAATCTCCACGGACGCATCGATTCACGATCATGCAATGACAAGTCATTATTGCGTGAACGGAGAGTATTTGCGCCTCGGGTTTTTTTCCAAGAGTCCGATCGATGGCGATAAAAAAAAAAAGAAAAACAAAAATTCAACGAGATGACGAGAAACGTACGAGAATCCGAAATCTTTTCGTTCAAACTCGGCTTTGCGCATTTGTGCGTTTTTTTCCCTAGCCTCGGTCTCGAACACGCGCTTCAATATGTCCATTTTTGCGTGCAATCCACACGCGAGGTTACTCCCGTTCTCGGCGGACGTAACAAGATGAAGATAATAATTGAGTCTTGCAATTAACGCCTCGCGATGCTTTCGCGTTGCGTATCCACTTGCTCTGAAACACAAATTCGTGGAAAAGCGAACAAGTCGAGGGAGATTTGACAATACGAAAAGTTTTATCGCGCGACGGGTTAAATATCCTGACGACGGAAGTGCGTTATTTGCGGAATAAATAAATATCTATAAACATACGTATATATTTTTCATTATTTTCTCGAATAACGACGAATTTTAGCGTCGACTCGGCGTGAAAAACGATCCGGATCCGTTTGCGGTATCGAAAAAAAAACAATACGGGGAACAGAAATAATCTGTGAATGATAGGCGCCTGGCTCGAGTAAATATACACGCGCGGGGGGACAAAAATGCACGCGAGATGTCGAAATAAACGTGTGTACGTGCGTTCAAGGCCTGCGGAAATTTCATACGAGCGCGATTGGTACATCATTGACCGATTGAGAGTCAGGGAAATAAATAAAACAAATAGGCGACAGCGAGAACAAGAGTTGACGAACACGTACGGAGCGATGACACGAGTCTCGGATCGCGTGTGTTTCTCTCGGGAGCCGCGTATCGCGGGCTCGTTACTTTTTCCTCGGCTCGACGAAGATAGACGCAAAATTCGGGTACGAAGGAAGAATCTCATCGAGTCTCCATCTTTTACCTCGCGGAGAGAAGGAGAGCGCACGCACACGCTCACGGGAGAATCGGATGAAAACAAATATGTGAAAAATACTCACCGGAGGGTGCTATTGCGAGGAGAACACAGATAGCGAGCCACAGTCCATAATATTTACAAGCGCTCGTGAGACCGGGTATGCTAGCTGAGAGCGGCACAGCCATTTTCTACAACACACTCGAGCACATACTTCACTGCAATGACGTCGGATAGAGGATAGCTCGGGAACACGGCGTTGTGAGGACAACGACGAAGCGTCGAGGGCTCGTACGCGGCACATACACACGGGAAGCCGCGCGACAGTGGCTGTTGCGAGAGCAGCGGGCATCCACGCACACAGCGATATGGAAAGCGAGCGAGTGGATGGCAGCGCAGAGCGGAACAAGTCTGCGAAACGGCGCACTTGTAACTTGCTCTACCCACCAGTGAGATACTGCTTCGGTCGTCGTGCCGAGTCGCTCGCTCCGCCGCGCAGCATAGAGGTCTCTCCGCCGCGGAGCTTCGTGCTCGCCCCTTGGTGGGAGAATCTTCGGCAGTCTCCGTTCCGACTTCGGCCGCGCGAGCGAGAGAGCGAACGCTGCCGAGACGGAGCGCGAGCGTTCCCCGCGATATGGACCAATTCGGGTGAGGTTGGCTCTTCTGTCCTCCCTCTCGGATCAAGTTAGGTATGCCATTCCTCTCGGGATCATTCACGAAGGGCGTAAGTACGTTGTTTTGAGATACGAGCGACGATCGACCCTCACCCTCGCAGGGTGTGTTCTAAAATTCACTGTTAGCTCTGCGAGCAGTTAGTTGTGTGTTACAAAATTGTTCGTAGCGCGCTGAGGCGGTGCAACAGCGTACAAATTTTACACGCGCAGCAGCCGGAACTGCGCGCTTGTAATTTTGGAACACTGTTTTCGCAGTGTGCTTCGTACCACCACACTGGCAGCAAATTTTGGAACAATTTGCGGGTGTGTTCCAAAATTCATTGGCAGCGCTGCGAGCAGTTAGTAGTGTGTTCCAAAATTGTTCGCAGCGCGCTGTGGCGGTGCAACAGCGTACAAATTTTAC
>JAPYYW010001768.1:0-25753 GCA_030522545.1 Cremastinae sp. A BG-2022a | reverse complement strand
AATTCATTGTAGGACCAAAACTAAAGATTTAGCCCGAACCCAAGCCAAAATAACCAACTTGGTAAATAACGGACACCCTAATATATATATATATATATACATTGGAATACTTATATAAATACTATACATAGTTTAGGCAGTTTTGCAAATATTTTTTCTTGCATAATTCACTGAATGTTCGTAGAAGACGTAAAAGGAATAGAAATAGTTAGAAAAGAGAGCTCTCGAGAATTAAACATCTCATAATTAATTAGCCTTGAATATTGGATTAATCGAATTAACACGAAAAGGGGCACTTATCTTATCAACATATATTAGTATCGTGCTAAATCGGAGAGTAAAAAATAATCCGATAAGAAATCTGTACACGAATTTTTTGAAGTAACCAGTCCTGATCAGATATGAAAAAAAAGAGTAAAAGTAAAAATATAACAAACTCGAGTGAAATTAACATAATCGTTTTAATCAAGATGCAGCGTTTTTACGAGAATCCAATTCGCGTTGTTCGTTGTGACGAATTATCGATTAGACGTTTTTTCTCGTCGCACTTTCTTTTTGGAGCTTAGACGCAACGGAGAGAAATGGGGGATCGAAGGAAAGGGTAGGGGACTGGGAAATCAGAGAGCACGAGACGGAGAGACCGGCTGAGTGGAAACAAAATAATAATTAAGTGACGTAAATTGGTCTGGTGCGTGTTGAAGAAAAAGAAAAAAGAAAATGAAAAAATGAGGATATAATGAAATTCAACGTCGTAGTCTATTTTCGGGTTGACCCCTCGATCACTCTGATGGCCGTGCGTTATTCTTTCACGATTTATTTTCTTTATCCCTTTTTTTTTATTACATATTAAAAAGCAGTTGGGAGGGCAGGGCGATTTCCACCCTTTGAGTGCTCATGTGAAGCATATGCGTGACTCGCCAGATCAAGAGCCGAAAACTTTTCGTTTGCTGGGTTATAGAAAAAAAAAGATAAACGCTCGTTCAGATCTTAGTCAATTTTTACGAAACTGCACGATCCGTCTTGTCTCATTCAAACATTTTATTTCGGGGTGTGAAAATTCATCGGTACGGGCGAAACTGCGTAATTAAACTCGATGATTAATCGTGTGCTCCGGGAAAATATAATTTTTTCAAAGTTACGAAATATCCGCTTTAATTCACAAAGACAAATGTGCGTCTGTAAATTTGTTTTCCGAATGACTGGAAGCAGGTCGTAATGACAATATGTGAGGGAGAAGATGAGGATCCCCTCCGTTAGTGGAATCGATAAATACTTTAAAGAGTTTCGTACCCTTAAGTTACCTTCGGAATTTTAGGAAAAAGTAATGAAAAGGGGAGAGAAAGTAAGATGGAGGAGTGAGAGAGAGGGGGAGGGAGCTGTATAGAGAGAGAGAGAGAGAGAGAGAGAGAGAGAGAGAGAGAAAAGAAGAGGAGTAAAAAGATAAGGGTCGTCCCGGAGGGTGGAAAAGAAGAACATGGAAATAGGCAGCTGACAGAAAATCTTAGCTCCGTCGAAGCTCTCGTGCTTTGCCAGGGAGAATGCTGGCTGTTCTGCATGTGCCGTTAATTAATCTCAGGAGTTGTCTCGGTAAGGGAAAAAGGGAGAAAGAAGTGAAGGGAGAGAGAGATAGAAAGAGAAAATACGTGAGGCGGAGAAATTCAGCCTGTGGCAATCGATACGAAAAGTCTAAAGTGTCTCGCGTGTGTGGCGAGCTTCGTAAGAGAAAGAGTGAGAGAGAGAGAGAGAGAGAGAGAGAGAGAGAGAGACAAAGAAAAAGAAGGAGAGAGAGAGAGAGAGAGAGCGATGGGGGTTGAATGAGAGGAGAAAAAGGGGAGAAGGTTGACGATGGCGTGTAGAAAAGAAGAGGGAGAGCGAGCGAGAGATAAAACGAGAAAGACAGAAGAGACGCGAGAATACGAGGGGGTGGTCGGTCGGGAAATGGGTGGTTGGCGGACGAGGAAAGGTGTATTCCTCGCGTTACACAGAGGCGTTCGCCTTGGTCCTGGCGTGATGGGCAATGGGAAAAGAGGGACGATCTCGTCCTATATAGACGGACACACGAGCTGAAAGAAAAAGATAGAGAGAGAGAGAGACGAGGAGGCGAAAGGGGTGTGCTGAGTGTGGGGACAAGGGGTTGGAAAGTTGCGGAGACGTGATGGAAGAAGAAAAAGCGGAAGAAGAGGAGAGAAAGAAGAGGACGAAGAAAGCGGAGAAGAAGCTGAAAAAGGGAAATAAGAAGCGAAGGGGTGTTCTGGCCAAGACGCAGGCGGGTGGGTTGAGAGGGTGGGTCGAGCGCTTTTCCAGGAGGCGGAGGTTCTCATTAAGCAGCCCGGGCACCGCGCGCTCGGGCTTTCAAATAAGAAGAAGAGCCTCTGATCCGTGCCTCCTTCTCGCACCCCATGTTTTAACGTGTACACGCGGAGCCCCGCACACACGTACACAAATGCGCCCAGACGGAGGATGAGGCACGGAAAACCGGTAAGACAGCGGGGAGCTTTTCGGGGTGTCGGGGGTGGGAGAGTCGGGGGACCGCTGGGAGAGGAGGAAAGAAATAAGGAGGTATGTATGGCGTCTGTGTTCGCTCCTCGCGTCTGTGCGAATAACGAACGCTCTCTCTCTCTCTCTCTCGTCCTTTTCCTCCTCTCTTCAAGACCCATCTCCCTCCTCAGCCAAAGGGAAGACGCACTCGCGGAATAAGACAAGTTGAAGTAAGATGGCCAAACGCGCGCGCCTCCTTCGAGGGATATATATACTGGATATAGACGTGTATGAAGGATGAGCGAGTGAGAAAGAGAGAAAAGAGATTACCGAGGGGTTGAGGATGAGAGAGAGTTGGGGCTCGAGGAATTATCAGGGCTCCACCGCGAGAGACGTGTGTCTTTCTCTTTTTCTCTCTTCTTCTTCTTCTTCTTCTTCTTCTTCTTCTTCTGCTTCCTCTCGCCTCGCACGTTTTCCCTCAATTCTTTCGCTAAGGTAGCCTTCCTCCCTTCTCCCCCCTTCGCTCATCCGGGGTGGCAATATGGCCGCCACTGATGAGTGATGCTCGTAACCCCTTATTCCCGTTGCAATTCTCTTCCTTCGCCTCCTTTTTCCTCATACGTATCCCGCTGTTCGACTGGCACTGCCACCAGCCACCCCCTCGGGACGAGTGTCTCACATCCGACGAGATAAAGCGTCCCCGTTATCAACCGTACGCCGACGTACGCTCCCCGTTCGACTCCAATTTTCGGATTTGGGTCATCCATGATTCGATCGCATCGACGATGCTCCTTATTCTTATCCTTTTTCCCTTTCAGCGGCTCGGTATACTCGTTGCATGACTGCCCGATCAATTGTGAAATTTCATTTCAATCATTCACGTGACCAAACAGTTACATTTCCTTCATTGTACTACTATTTTTACACTGGTCATTACGATTTTTATCGTAATGTCCAATTATAAATTGTTTATTAGAAAATATTTATAAATTTACGTACAATTTGTGAGTATGCTGACTCGATTATGACTCGTGATCTACAAACCTCGAGATTTTCGCAAACCGAATTCTCAGTTTTCAAATTGATAATCTTGTTAAATATACACAGCTGTACACGAAATCTACATAAGAATATAATTAAGATGTTGGATAGACTGAAAAGTGCATTTAATTAGTCAGCTTAGAGTATTTTCCTGCAGAAATATAAACGTGACTTTTGTCGTGATTCGTTTAGACAATATCGCGACTTTTCGTTGTTTGTCTTATTGAGTAATTGCTTTAATTACTCATCAAGAAGCCGGTTAATTAATATTATAAATTGTTTGAATTTATTATGGGTGGATTTTTGATAAGTTATTGATTTAATTTTACAGTAGTTTGATACATTTAATTATCGTTCCTTCAACTTTTTGAATATTTATATCAAAAGTGACGACCACACAGATTTCTTTAGTATATACTACTAGGTTAAATTTATTTTATTTTTCAAAAATGATTAGGTCAGACTATACTAAAAATTTCTAGAAAATTTCTTAAAAAAAAACTTCAATTCAGATCATAATCTTCAACACAATAAATTTTCAGTGGTTGATATTTACTTGTAAAAATATCATCAATATCTTCTTAAGATCCATTATACATTTTTCAAAAAAAAAGTACGATTCTAAATATGTAATTTTTCATTTTCCATCGCTATAATCACACTTTTTGTCTTCAGCTTTTTTTCAAGTTGATAATGATACCATTGTTGAAATCCATTTTCGATTTTCAGAACAAAACGAATGAAAACAATAATGAGAAAAATTCTAGTGTCTGAATGTAAGAGAATGTATGGCACGAAAATGAAGGTGGATCGCGAGTCTTTGTGATAAGGGAGTTTTCAAGAGCGTGGGAAGGGGATGACGATTGTGAGACGAGTAAAATCGCGAAAGATTATAAGACGCGGAGTCTAGAGGAAAAGAGAGAGATCGCGTATATCCTGAGAGTTTGCTGAGGATCGCGTTTTGGTTCTTTCTCTCTCATTTGGCGAAGGGGGTGTTCGACCCTCGAATTTAAGGGTTGCGAAAGAGAGCCGAGTCTGCGGGCTCTCTTTGTCTCTCGGAAGCTTTTTCGCGTGCGTGGAGCGCAGCTTGGAACGAGTACGAACACCGGGCGGTTGAGTCGAGAGCGAAAGAGTGAGAAAGACCGTCGTGAAGAGCCGAAGGGTGGTTTTTCCAAGCGCGAGGCGAAAGCTCGTCTATGTACATAGCTCGCCGGACGGAAGAGAGAAAAGCCCCGAAGACGCCAAGACTCTGAAGAGGATATTGCTTGTATGAAGACGCAGATGAGGGAAGAAAGAGAGTAAAAAAGAGGGATGAAGGGGGAGGAAGATACACCGGGGAGGGTCTCGAGACAAAAGGGATGGAGAGAAATAAAATAAGAAACGAGAGAGAGAGAGAGAATACAAGGGAAGCAAAAATTAAAGATGCAAAAAAGTGGAGACGCAGAGCATCGAAAGACACGCACGAGTGTGTTGCGTCAGGGGTGGCGCGCGGAGCTAAGACGGACGCGACTACAAGATGAACGGCTGGCTAGAGTTAGCTGCGGCGAGGCTCGCGAGAGAAAGAGGGGCGGTTGTGTCGCTCCGAGAGGGTGGTAGATGAGGGACTGCGGGGACGGAGGCTTCCAGGCGGCGATGAGGGTGAAAGGAGGGTGCAAACGCGGAGGGGAATGCAAATTAGAAACGCTTGGGCAGAAAGGGGAGGCCAGAGAAGCCGGTACGAAGCAAGAGTGAGAGAGAAAAAGGAGTCGAGGGTGGGTGCGTCGTAAGAGAACGTCGCAGGGTGGTCGGGTGGCCAGCCAAGGGTTGCTGCTTCGAATGAGCTTGGTATGGGGTTAAGACGGAGCCAGAAACTCCGCAGAGAACGAGCTTCAAGGACGGAACGACTTCGTCGGCCGAGCAGTCCCATCCGTTATTACGTAATGGCAAATGTGTGTTGGTGAGTTAGCCCGTGGTGACTTTGTGTACAGCGGGGCTCCACGATCCTTCCTTCCATATGCCAGCCCGAGGACCATCCGCGACACCCAGAATACCTCCGACAGCAACTTCTGACCATTTCCCAACGACGCATAAAGCAAAATACTATGCACACGCAACGAATATTTCAAAATGAAATAAAACCCAATTTATGCCATGCCCAGGAGAGTTCCTCCATACAATTTTGTCCCCTTTTGTCATCATCTGTGCATCAAAATTCTTCCACGAACCAATTCCGGAAAATAGAAAAATGCACCTCAATACTTTTGGTATAAAGAATATTTAAAAACCAGTCAATCAGCTTCAGAGCTGATTGGTACTCTTAAAAACCAGTTAATCAGCTTCAGAGCTCAATGAATCGGACAATCGAGGAATAGGAATCATTACGAGGAGTTTGGATATCAAAGCGAGAGATGAAGTCGACGGATATTGAGGGGATTTAGCATGTGTTCAAAGAGGTTAGGTATCTGCGAGGTCTGTACAATGTATCCAACTGTTTCTAAGGAGTCTGATGTCGTTGGTGATCCGGTATACGGAGTGCCGGGCTATGTGGCTATGCGTGGCCCAAGCATCGTCTTTGAGACGATGTGTGAGTGCGTATCGATTCCTGGCTGGCCAAGCGCACCGGCTCTCTGTCTTTGCCTCTTCTCATTCTCCGTCTTCCTCTTCAGAGATTCGTTTTCTCTCTCCCTCACAACTCCTTACGTACAATCTATAGTAATTATTGTGTGCCCGGTCCAGGAGAGCAGAGAGAGAGAGAGAGAGAGCTGTCTCGCTCGCTCAGCTTGTCGTTCTTCGGCGTCGTCCTGCTGCGAGAGAAACGCTTTCTCAAACCCAGCCAACGCGACCGCATCGCCGATGCTAGCCCATATACACCTAACAACCACCCTCCGAGCGCGCGCCTCCTCCTCTCTCTTCTTGGTCCTTTCTCAGCTTCCTTCGTCCTCTGAACCAGCCGTTTCTCAACCAGGCATCTTCCTGCTCTTCAACCCTCCCTCTTTTCCTTACCACCCAATCCTCCCTCCCTCTTCCCTTTTCTCTCGTCACCTCTTTCACCCTCTCTCTCTCTCTCTCTCTCTCTCTCTCTCTCTCTCTCTCTCGGTTGCTTACTTCTCCTTCGGGCTTCTCCACCTCATTTCACATGTGTGTATATCGCTCTCGACGTCGTCTCATGAGATTTCGAGGCTTCTTGGGAGGGGTTGTACGTGTTGTTCCCCGAATAGCCGCGTCCTTCTCTAATTCCACTTCCTCTTCCTCCTCCTTCGCTCTCGTCCTCTTTATATGCCTGTGTGTACGTGTACGCCCAGTGGTTTCCTCACTCCCGTCGCTCTCTCCACTCGAACCGGGCCAGGAGGGAGATCGTCCAAGTTTCTCGCTCGCCTTGTCCGATAGTTCCCTTATACGATAACCAACCCTTCTTCTACCCTTCCCTTACCTTGCTTCACCGCACTCCTTCGAGATCCCTCTCTCATCCTCGATACGACATTTAACGGGTGTCGTGTTCTCCGAATGACCAATATCCTCCCACAACTCCCTCTTTTCCTCTTCTCTTCATTGAAACTTGACACTCTTGCAACCCTGCAACCCGAACAGCAGTCATTAAAAGTGGACTCTTTACGACAAAGACATGTTCGAGTTATAGTTCGTAGAAACCGAAATTGCAATTCTTAGGATTATAACTGCAAAGAGGTGTGTATAAACGTTCAGAAAATGTTGCACTATCAATAGTTTATCTGTTTGGACAATGTATGCAGACGTTGGAGCCACCTGATATAGACAAAGTTCATGCCACGAAACAGGCAACCGGCGAAAGAGAAACGGGGAAATTCGTCTATGCCTGGAATAAATGGGTACGCATGTGTAGTGGAGTTGGTTAACTCCTTGGTTCGGTCCTTGTCGCTGCTGGCGATGGTCAGGAGGAAGGAATCGTGTGCCAGGGAATGAGAGGCTTGGACTATGCGCGCACACGGGAATCTCGAGTCCAGGCGGTTCCAAGGAAAGGAAGAGCGAGGAGAGAAGGGCAAGATGCGTGGAGGAAGGAAAGGATCCGGGTTGGGTTGCTCGTTCCTCGCTGGTGGTCATTCGCACATCGACATCTCAGGGAAATAGCAGAGTCGCGTTCGTACAACCGTAAGGTACCCCAAACTTCGTAGCAAGAAGAAACTGGGCAGAGAGCGAGAAATGAATGAAGTTAGACCAGAAAGGGAGACAACGAAATAAGAACGTACAAGTTGCTTCGTTGAACAAGAGCAAAAGGTAGTTCGAACCGGTCCACGATCCCGTCGTGGCCTCATCGTTTGAGACATCGTATTCATGGGGACGAGAGGGTGGGAAAGGATACCAGGGTGAGATGGTATTCACACAGATGAGACATGTACGAAAGTTGGGTCTCGCGTTCGTAAGACTTTCATGAACAGAAAGACTTTTGGAGCCATCTTCTAGTTAAAGAACGAATATGGGAGTACCTGCGTTTCCTAAGATATGCTCGATAGGTAAATTTTCCCTTTTCCAACCCTACCTACCGTACATGAATCTATAGATACACCGGTGGCAAGTGGTGAAACATCTCGCGTGACCAGCTCAGGTCATTGGACATTAAAGGATGCGCTGGTCCAAAGCATTGAGAGCCAGGGATGGAAAGAAGAGAGATGCAGCTACGATTCGACTATTCCACTACCACGTCCATGTACGATGAACGAAAACAAGAGGGAAGGAGGGTTTTGAAAGAGGGGCGGTAAAATGGAAGAACCTTCGAAGACATTCGCCAAGGAGGGACAAGGAGATTGCTTCGCATGAGGGGAAGGACATGTACTGCCCGGTTGAAGCAATCCTTCGCGACACACAGCCACAAGTCAACGGTGAGAAAGCTCTGTGTATCCACGTATACACCATCCGAATGAATCCCAAGCCCGCACACTCATCACCCTGAACATTCTCTGGAAACCCGTGGAGGTTGAGAGCCTGAACTCACCCCTTAAACCCCTATGTATGATAGTGCACTCTCTCGCACGCTCAAGTAGCAAAATCTCCCCTCTTTGGACTAGCTCGCCTCACGCGGGCTCCGGAGCTCTTCGAGATCTCCAGGCCATCGTCTTAGCGGAGGAGGATAGCACTCCAACCTACTTCATCCCGCTCCTCCGGAGTCTTGCCATCCCTTACTTAGCCATGCACGAATCCCACGATGCCTCGGTCCTTCACATGACTAGCTCGTCCCTCTCGCCTCTGGCCCTTGAAACGCCGTTACGAGTTATCCCGCGGGTACCCGGGGCATCTTACCCAACAACCGGATCCTAGTCTTTCGTACGCCCAGCTGAGACTTCATATCTAAGCTGGAATGGAGGAACTAGCCGGCGATCGAATCCTCTCTCTCTCTCTCTCTTTCCTGCATCAATAACGATTACTCTCCCGGAGTCTGCCCTTTACGATGATTCGCCATAAGCATACTCGCTTCAGTGCAATTTTCATGGTTTTTATTATTCAAAGGTTCTCATTCAAAGACTATCGCAATGTGATCATTTTGGCCACTTTTCCAAATTCCATAAACGAAGTTGCTTCATCGTGTGACATTTTGCCAATCAAAATCATTCAACGACTACATTGCAATGCGATATTGGTTACAGTCTTGAATTAATGAACATTTCGTTCTTCTTAGCGATTCTACGAATGATGTTATATTATTCAACATTTTACCAATTTTAACCAACCGAAGGCTCTCTATTTGATGCAATCGTTGGTTACATTGGAAGAAAATTAATAAATAATAAATTAATAGCAAATAACTTGAAATTAATTACGGGATTTGGAATATCAGAGAGTCCAGCAATAAGCTAAGGCGGATTGACTTTGAACTGGAAGACTCTCGCGACGGTTTTGGAGGGGAAGGGACGAAGGGTTGAATGCCTCTACCTTTGTGGCCTCTTGATGCTGGCGGTCCAAGAGTTTTTGCTCCGTTGGAACGGGACTCTTCGACATCCAACTTTTCCCATCTTGAAAAGGTGAAGCGCACACTTGCAAGCTTTTATATACACGTATATATGATTATATATGTATATACACTTGGACGCTTATACGTGTATATTTACGTGAAAAAAAAAAACGAATTGTAGCGTAGCCTGGAGGATTCAGCAAGCGAGTTTGCGGCTCTTCTATGCGGTCGGCTTGAATCGATCCAGGCCGATAATTAATTAGGAAAAAAGATCGTAAAACTTGTTGAGCTCCAAAGGGAGAGGGGGTCTGAGTCGTGGACGAGCTCGAGGGGGAGGTTCAGCGAGGGCTGAAAACTGCCGTGGAGAGCGAACGACGAGCGAAGAAGCTTGAACGGAAGCCAGAGAAGGAGCGAAGAGCGAATTTTCCTTCGTTTTTCTGCTTTTCGTGCATTCACTCTCTTTCTTTCTCTCTCTTTTCCTTTCGTTTGCCATCCCCATGACCACTCTTCTCACAAGCCTCGCTTCACTTCCTCCTCCAATTTTTTTCATCCCCCGTTTGTTTCCCTCTCCCTCGCTCTTCGCTTTTATTTTATTTCTCTCTTTAACTTTAACTCTTGAGCCTCTGCCCTCTAGAATATCCTACGCCTCGCTTCTGCAGCACTTCTGCGGTTACGTCTTCATTCTCTCGCTTTTATTTCCCAACCAAGAGAGGAAAAGAGAGAGAGAGAGAGAGATGGAGCCACGCGCACGGAGCATTGAATAAATTAATGTTTTTTTCAGTTCTCCGATATTACGCGGACAAAGTCTTTCGAGTTCACCGCGAAATTTACCCTTTTTCCAGTCTTCGATTTTCATATTTATATAGAAATATAAATGTACAAATATATCGCCCGGCTCTCGTGCCATTGCACCGTGGAAGGTTTTCTCCTTTTTCTCCCTCTCGCCTTTTCGTTTTTCCCAATCGTTGAAAGCCAGCGGCGGCGCGCGGAAAAAAAGTCTCGCGAAAGCTCTCCGGGTGCGAGAGAGGCAAGCGTCCGAAGAATATAAAAATATCCCTCCTACGGATTTTCCTTTTTTTCGGCAAGTACATAGTTCGGAATAGCCATTAAGCTTCATCGATTCCTCAGCTAATTAATATCTCATCATACTCGAGAGTTATATCTCGCATTTGCCCGCGCAGCTTTTCGGCCAGTCTCGCTTCTCGTTCTCTCGCTTGTTCCATTTTTTTAACTTTTCGCTGTTTCTCTTGAGTAATACATTTTTTTGGTCAACCCGACTCAACTTTATCGCGTTCCTCGTCGTGTGTGACGAAAAAAGAATCGCATGGAAATTGGGGGTGTAATTTCGTCCAAGGTAACCCCGAAAGAGCTTAATCTCAGATTCGAATCTTTTCTCTCTCCTTTCTGCTTTTACTCGCTCTCTCTCTCTCTCTCTCTCTCTCTCTCTTTTTCTCTTTCTTCCTTCTTATCTTTCTCTTTTTCGCTCCGTCTTCGTATTATCGAATAAGCTCCGGGACTCGTTCCGGTGTGCGCGCGGGACGTGTAAAACGTTCCTAGTCAATGAGGGTGGCAATACGTCTTCTCGACCTTATCGAATTTGACTCAACCCTCGTTGACCCTCAACCTCACTCTCGTGGATATTTTTCGTCTCTCTCGCTCTCCTTTTTGATATCTCTCCACAGAACATTCAATTTTTTTTATTTTTATCATTCGTTTATTTACTTATTATTATGAAAATTTTTTCATTTGCTGAAGAAACGTTTGGTCGCGGAAATTAATCTGGTTTGATGGACTTTTTTTTCTCTTTTCTCGTTCAAAACATCTCTTTACAAAAATATTCCACGTTCAGCAAATGCATGAAAAATTTTCAACGTACCGGTGTTTTTTGTTTATTAATTAGCAGATTTCGAAGCGTCTGACGTAACTTTTTGTTAGGATTTTTTTTGCCACACGCGTGTGTGATTTTATTTTTTGGGTACAAAGCTTTTTTTTCCACTGTTCTCGTTTACGATCTGTGCGTTTACTCTCTATGCATTCGCCCTCGCGAGACGAGTGTGTCGCGTGAAAAATAAAAGCAAAAACTGAAAAAAGGTATTGTTTGTCAAAAGTCGTACCATTTCACCGGATAACGAGGACCGGTGAGCGAGGCTTTTCGTAACGAGGTGTTTTTTTTGACAAGTTCTCATACATCGACCCCATCCTTTCTCTCTTTTTCATTTTTTCCAAGCTCCGATGCTGAATTAAAAAAAATTCACGTACAAACTCATGAATATAATGAAATCGAGAAAAATTTTTGTTCAATTTTCATGTAAATATAATTTAAAAATTGAAGAGAAATTTTTAAATCATTAAAGAATGTAGGTACAGATTGGAGAATATAATATGAAATCGAGAAAAATTTTGCCCAATTTTCATGTGAACAATTTAAAAATCAAAAAATATTTTTTAATCATTAAAGAATGCAGGTCCAGACTTGAGAATATAATGAAATCAAAAGTATTCTTACCTTATTTTTATGAGAAACAATTTAAAATTAAAAAAATTTTTAAACAAAAAAATGAACGTAAAGATTCACGAATATAACAAAATCGAGAAAATGTTTGCCCAATTTTCATATGAAAAATTAAAAAATCAACTAAAGTTTTCCGTCCGAAAAAAAAACGTACGTGGAAACTCTATGATATGACAAAAGGCAAAAAGAGTAAAATATCGCCAGGTCGAAAACCCTAGTCGCGCAACGACTTATTCGGGTACCCGAACTTTTGGACAAAGGAAAACATTTTTTTCTCCCGTCTCGCCGCGAATGAATATTCATTTGTTATAAGATAATTAGCATGCGAAAGGGAGAGCAAGTGGAAGTGAGGGAAGAATGGAAGAAAAGGGGGTGAAAAAAGTGTCGAGCGCAAAGTTGAAATTGAGTTGAAATAAGTTGCGACGGAGTTGTCCGCGCGGTGCTCGCTCGTCGCGCGTTCGTCCGCCGAAAATAAATTGACCGGAATCAAAGAAAAAAAAAATATAACGGGGGAGGGGGGGGGGAGAGGAGGGTAGAAAATAAGAAAGAGAGCGAGAACAAATGGGTAGAGATTAAAAAGGTGGAGAGCGGGAGAAAAAAGAATGACGGGATTGGGAACGAGAGCGGCGGAGAACAAGAGAAGAGCGAAAATGGGATTCGAGGTTTGTCGCTCGTCGTTGGAACGAGAGGCGAAACGAGGCGCCCGCTCGTCCACTATCAATTTATCACCCTGACCAGACGAGCACGTTCCTTCTTCTTGACTTTTATTCTCTTCCATTATTTTCCTTCCTTACTTTTTTTTTCTCCCTCCCGCGCTTTCGTGCGAAAATCTCGCAGTTTTCTCCCTTTCATTCCGAACATTCAGGGGAATCTTGAAGAATCTTTCTCCCTTTTTCTTTTCTTTTTTTTTTCTTCACCTTTTTCTCTCTCTCTCTCTCTCTCTCTCTCTCTTTCTTTTTTTCGTTTTCCTATCTACCGCGATTCAGGCTATCTCTGTCTTCTTCTCCTCGCGAATCCCTTCGAGCCGAGAGGCCAACGAAAGGGAAAGCGTGTTCGAGTTTTCGAGGGATGGACGAAGAATAAGAAGAAAGACAAAGAGAAACCGGGAGATTCGGAGCGAGAGAGAGAGAGAGAAATCGCGGCCGGCAGGGAGCTCGATCGAAAGAAAGACAAAGTGAGCCAGTGGGCTCTGTGACCAGGGCCATGACCAGCGCAATCTGGTCGTTGGTCAGTTCTGACACTTCTACGCCCACGATGAAGGGGACGCTTGTCGCAAATATTTTTACTCTCCGCCACTCTTATTTTTCATATTCGTTCATTTTTCGCGTGCACGATGGAAATTTCATACTAAAGATTCTTATTTTATGCACCCTGAGATAATAATCTCGGGATTTTCAAGATTTTTTTAATACAATTATAGAAATTCTGATTATTTTTATAATTTACCTGGTCTGAGAGAAAATACGATAGTTAATTTTACCGTAAAGCGACAACTATATACCGATTATAATCATGTTGGAATTGCTATTTTGTTCAGCCTGAGTATTTTCCACAACTCGATTAAAAAATTAATGTAAATATGAGTATATGCGTTAAAAATCAATCGAAATCGTACATTTATTAAATTTTTTTTAAAAAGGATTTTGGTAAATTTAATCATATCGTTCATATCGAATCCAAAAATTATAATCAATAATTCATAATTCTCGTAATTTTTATTATTTTTAGCTAAAAAGTTGATAGGAATAACCTTCAGATACATTTGTCATAGAATCATTCTGATAAAAGAATTCTAAAGTTGTCTAAGATTCATTGGATCTCACATAACTAAAATTAAGTATGAATTTCCGTAATATTATAGGCATTGAGAAAATTTTACCATAAAGGTAAAGGTGTATTTAATAAAATAGGATCTAATATTAGGTTGGCAACAAAATAATTTCGTTTTTTTTTCATGATTTTCATGATTTTCTTTTATTAATTCAAATAGCAAACATTAATCAATTATGTATTGGCCATTTTCTTCGGTGATCAATGCAAAACAATAAATAAAAAAAACAAAACGTGAACATTTTTTATTGAATAATAAGTGGAATGTCAGCTGTCAAATACCATAAACGGTCTAAAGTTTGGAATGGAGAAGAACCTCTTAGCACGGCTAAAGCCAATCTAGCGAGAGAAAAAAGGAAACAACTTTATTGCCAACCCAATAAAATATAATTAGTTCAATAACGATGGATATACAATTGTCATATTTTAAAATCTGCCATAATTTTCTCTCAGTAGGGTTGCAAAAATACTCGAACGAGAATATTTCGACTTCTACTTCCCATATTTCGAGTGTACGTTGCCAAGAGGGCGCTGCGAGTATGGAACGCACGTTTCGGAGCAATTATGATTTCAATATCTCGTTTATGTAATGTGCGTCAATTAGTGTTTGTCATCCGTGCTTATCAAAAGTATCGTAGATAAGCTCCTATGGAAATTAGGTATGAATATGCGACTCGAAGACGAACAGACGTGAGAAATATCTCAGAAGCGTTGAATCACCCTGTTTGTGCTCCGACATGCGAACGACACGGTAGGCCCTTTTCTACCCTCAATTTAGTATATTTTACCTCTCCCGATAACTCGTTTCGACCCCTTTTTTACATTTTTGTTACTCATTCTTTGCTTCCTGCTTTCACTTTTCGTTGTCGTCGTCTTTCTCTCTCTTTCTCTCCCTCTCTCTCTCTCTCTCTCTCTCTCTCTCTCTCTCTCTCTCTTATCTCGCATCGTCGCTTCGAAAAAAAATCGTGTCTCGGATAGTGGGCTCAATATATGCAATTTCTTTTTTTTTTTCTTTCCGAATGCACGGGGGTGGAGGAAGTTCGATTACGCGAAATTGTCTAGCGACGCTGCTTCTTTTATTTCCTCGTGCATATAACTTCGTAGAAGAAACAATAAACGCTCCTAATTCGAGGTTCGAAGAGTCATAAAATTCCTGAGAAATTCGATGTTAGACGTAATAGGAAATAACGAGGAGAATCGTTCATTTCGCCTTTCGTTGACTCGTACATTTCTATCGATACGTTAAAAAAGAAGGACGCGCGTACACGAATGATAATCCGAGCCTATTATTTATCGAAGATTTATGTATCTCGATCATTTTTTACATGCATAACGTGTACTTCGCGAACTCCTCGCACAAAAAAAAGATTTACCATCAATTCGGTGACATTATCAGAGAATTTTTTCCATTCGTTTTTTTTGTTTTCATTTTATAAAATGAATTAATATATTCATTCTTATATCGTTGAAAAAAAATGGCGATTGTTAAAAAAATATTTTAAACATGTCTCCGAAATATTTTTCACGAAAAAGTCAGCGAGTTCATAAAACTAGTATTTAGAAGTGTTGTGACGAGTTTTCTCGAGCCGGATTCATCATTTGCAAGGGACGGAAGGGATCCTGGGAGCGAAAAGTACGAGGGGGCGGTTTTAGACAGTCGAGGGGATAAGAAGAAGCGGAGAACGAAGAAGACGAAGAAGAGGGAGAATAGGCCTGGTTGCTCGAAGAAAATTAAGCGCAGCCTGGTAATTTGAGGTATTGATTTTTATAGTCTCTCGGCAGGCATACATTAGAGGCTGCTGCTCTTCCTTTCTCTCTCTCTCTCTCTCTCTCTTTCTCTTTCTCTCGGCACATCGACTCTTTTTCTCTAACGTGGCTTCTTCCTTCACGGGGGTGTTTCTACCCCCGGGTCTGGGCCAAGAAATCGGGGCTCGGGGGGCGAGTCGAGAGCGAAGGCACGAACGAGGCAGTGCCTGGCGATCAGCCACCCTCCTTTCCATCCCCACCCTCAACAACGGCCAAACACCAGACTATCTTTCCTCGTTTACTTTATTCCTTCTATTTTCCTCTTTTTTTTTCATCCCTCACATTTCTTTCTCTTTCATTTTTCTCCATCTATCCCTTACATCCCTCGCTCGCTTTTTTTACATCCCCCAAATTCTTTCCTTTCGTTTTTGCCTCCCGCTTTTGTCTCCTGTTTCTTTTTTATATTCTGCCCTTTTACATTCCTCCTTATTTCTCCTTTTTTTTACGCTTTTTCTCTTTTTACTTATTTCTCTCTCTCTCTCTCTCTCTCCTTCTTTTTTCTCTTCCGTGAACGAAACATAATCCCGGCACATACGATTCTTATCAATCGACGTCGCGCTCAAGTAGGTTAATTGCCCATGTTCGTGTCCCTCCACCTCTCGTCCCAAAGTCATTTAAATAACGAAAATCATTTTATTCTCGTTATTTTTATTTCGTTCCTGATTTACGCCCGCCCGTTTGACGTTCCAAGGCACATTCGTTTCCGAATATTCTGAAGATTTCGCTCGAGTTTCGTTTTTTTTTCTCTATCCTTTTTTTTAGTCACGACCAAATTAACTCTTATTGTTCTCTCATTTTTTTTCCAATGTCGTTTTTCATCTGAGATATAGTTTTTCAAATATATATGAACTCTGTATGAATTCTGCATATATATGACGATATAAATAAATATAATTATAAGTAAATAAAGAAATAATTGTCGATATGAAATATTTATTATTCAATAAAATTGAATCAAATTAATTCGATATGTTAATTTTTTGAAACGTGTTCTCAAACTTTATTGTCTTCTTATCTTTTTCAGTGCGACCGTAAATTAACTTCCATCGTTCTCACATCTTTTAAAGCATCGTCTTTCTACCGAAGGTGAGCTTCTATACTTTTATACGTTTTTTAATTCTCTACTCCGCATTGCATTATAATCACATAATTAAATTCAATAATTGAATTAGTGTGATTCACTTATTGGATTATTATCGTATCATAAGCATGAATATTTCAGGTGCATAAAATATTTAATATTCATCAATATGTAAAACCAATTGAACGAATGAATAATTTAGTTTCTTGAAATAATAATCAAATTAGATTAATAAGACGTTATCAAAAACATATATAATAATAGTAATATATGCGTAAGAAGACTATAATTATTTTAATAGTTATTTTGGTTGGTTCCTTTTTTCTTTATTAAATCCAGTAAGATACAGTTTTTTTAATTTTTCTGTCCAACTCTCAATTCAATATTGCACTGTCATAAAGTAAGAAAATTCAATATTCATATCAATCTGATTAATTGGTTGAATTCCAGTCAAAACCATGAATATTTCACGTTAAAATATACAATATTCGGTATCTATTAACACCTGAAGTTTTAAATAAATGTTTAAATAATTTAATAGTGCTAAGTGTAATAAAATAAATGGATTTTCATCAAAAGGTGACAATAATTGGATACGAAAAGGTAAAAATTTTGTAAAACACGTAGTTTTTTGTTAGTATATGTTTTTTTTTGTAAACTGATAAAAGTCTTAGACGCGTTTAAATGTCAATAACGAATGAGCGAAAAAGGGAGCGTTTGATCATTTATTTCGTTATTCGTGGCTCGCCCGACGACTCGGGGAGATGAACGATCCTGCGAGGAGGAATTAGAATTGGAATACGTGGATCTTAGTCCTCGATGGGGAAGGAATTGCAAGGGGGTGGGTGGCCCAGGGCGTCTGGGCCATCTCTTCCTAATTCTACTTGTTACTATGCATGTAGACATTCTACGGTTCGTCTACGTATGCTTTCACGAACGTTGGAAAGGGTAAGAGAGGGACTTTTGGCGGATAAATTGTTGGCTAACACGAGAAGGGGCCAAAGTGGGCAACTCATACGAAGCCCCGATTTTTTAAGCCCCTCAACCCCTTCCTCGCCGACGCTGGAGGGTGAGACGGGAGTAACGAAAAAAAAGAAAGAAAGAAAAAAAAAGAAATCGGGGAACGAAAAAAAGGGGAGCGAGTGAGATCGAGGTACGAAACGGGAACGAGAAAACAAAATAAAAAGTAAAGCTTCGCTTATCGATCCTTACCCTAGACGCGTCACGCACGTGACGACGTTTCTCCACTTACGAAACTTTCCGTTAATTCTCCATCCTCGTTTTTTTCCCCTCCTACCACCGTTATTACCATTTTTTCGTATCTCGAGCAGGCGATAAAAATTTACCATCGTTTTTTATTGTCGCTTTTTTAATCGTATTCTAAATAATAATAAAAAAAATTATGTTTAAAATATTTTTAATTACTATATTATTTTCATTTTGGAGTTAATAAAGAGTTCAATGAACGTGAAATCCAATATAAAAATAAAGATATGTAGAAGAAAGTAAATTGGCGAAGTAAAGAAAAAAAGAAAAGAATGGAAGGAATGAGAAAAAAATGACGAGGGAACGTCGAAATTTTTTTCTTTTTTCTCGCGAGCGTAAGAGAGAGAGTTTTAAAAAATGCTCACGCGAAGATTTCGCGAGATGCGTTTTTATTTGTGTGTGGGCTCAAGAGATAAAGATTGTGGACGAGAGGTGGAGGAGAGAGAGAGAGAGAGAGAGAGAGAGAAATAAGACAAACGAAGAGGGAGAAGGATTGTAATACAAGATTCAAGGGAGTTCATATGTGAGCTTCGATTTCGCGGTTCGCTGCGTCTCGTGAGTGGAGCCGTTGGTCCATTTTGCAACAAGATCAGCGAGCCAAGAGGCGCGGGAAAGGAGTCAAAAAGATTTAAAGCGCGAGTTAACCGAGAGAATGAGCGAGAGAAATAATAATTCACGAGAGACAGAAATAATGAGGAACGATGCGGTATAAAAAGAAGAGAATCGTGAGAGCGGAGGAGAAAAAGCGAGGAAAGAAAAATGATCGACGAATAGTTAAAAATTGTAAGAAAGAGAAACAGAATAACAAATTTTGTAGCCCTGATAACAAATTGAGAAATATTATTCGAATTTTTGTAAAGTTTCAGTTTTTCTTAAATTCAAAGTATTTCGTTGAAAAGTGTTTCAATAAATAATCGCGACACAAATAAATACTCGACATAAATGAAAATCACGAAAGAGAAAAATTGAAGGTAAAGGAACATACGTGCAAAGAGAGAGAGAGAGAGAGAGTGCGTAATGGAGAAAAAAGAGCATGAGGTGGAGACAGAGTAAATCTTGAAAAAAAAGGTTTCAAAGTGATTCTCGAATCGTGCACTTTATCAGTATACTTCTCGGGTCTCCCAGTCACGCACATCAAATAAATATAAGCACTGTATACACCTTTCCTATAAAATAATATGCATACCTGGCCAGGAGCATAAATTCATACGCACAAAAAATGAAGAATGATCCAAGAGTATTTGAGTTAATAAAATGAAAATAGATCGAATCGATATTTCATTAAAATACTATATTCACTATTTTATTCGAAAAAAATTCAGTATTGTTTCAATTAGGGAAATAAAAACATAAATTGAGTAATTGTATATAAATTGAATGAAAAGTTAATTGAAATATAGAATAATCGCAGGATAATATTGTAGCGGATGTGAAAAAATGATGCGCGCGGTAGAATTTTCTTGGTCATGGCGAGTTATTTGTCCTGAGCTGCTATATATTTAATACGTGAGCTTTTATAAGGTAGTTTTATGTCAGGTCTGACTCTCGCACCTGTTGCTTCGGTTCACCGCACTAAATCGAAGCTCTTTCTCTTTCTCGCTCTCTGTCTTCTCGTCGGGAAAGCCTCGCAGCCCTCCGAACACTTTCACCTCTCTCTCTCTCTCTCTCTCTCTCTCTCTCTCTATCTCCCGTTTCCGCTGCAACCAAGAAGCTTCAAAAGCGGGATGATGTCTCGGTAAATTGAAATTTGATAAAGTATATGCGTGCTTATATCTACATACGTTCATATACTCTCTCCCGTACACATAAAACTTGAGTGATCTATTTACAAAATTTCATTTGAGATTTTTCACCTCTCGCGGATTCGAAAAAATTTCGGAACGTTATAAATCATCGGGAAACGATTGTCGAATTATCTTGCATGGTAAAGTGGCAAATTTTATACTTATTGATTCATTTTTTTTTCGTTTATATGAAATTTTGTTAAAAATGTGCACGAACGAATTTAATAGGACATGATATTAATATATATATAAATAAAAAATATGGTGTCACTGTATAAGTAATATTTATCGAGATAATCGAAAGTCCACTTTCAACTCTAGTATAGTGTTCAATTTTTCTATTTATGTAAGTTTATTAAAAACATTTTATATCTTTCTGAGAAGCATAAACAGGAGTGAATCTCGCATAAAAATTTAACAAAATAAAGCTTTTTCTCTTATAATTTAGGTGTCTTTTTATAATTTTAATATCCAAATATTTGTATTGATAACCAATAATACATATATTTCAACTTTGATAAAACTTCAAATTTCAAATAGATTTCGTATAATATAAAAGAAGACTTTTATAGCTCTACTCTTTATTTCTATATATACTCATGACTATATTTTATCTTAAATTTGACTTTTTAAAATTGCAAAGGAGGGTGTTTTTGAACAAATTTAGACCAAAACAGTAAATTGTTTTGAAGCAGTCAAATTCATGATGAAATATGATCATGAGAAGAGAAATAAAGAGTAGAGCTATAACGTACTGCCAATTTTTAAATATTTTTTCCAAAAAATGTGACTCACCTAATGTGCAAAAACTTTTATCAATGAATGTAAGCTCGCAAATCATCCTGTACGCAAGAAAAAAAGAACTGAGAAAAAGTTTTGATTTTACACGATATAATCACCTTAATCCAGTGATAAGAAAATAATGAAGAATTGTAATTTCATCGGTGACAATAAAAAGTAGAGATGAATTATCGTTTGCAAACAATCATAAAAATAATAATCGATGAAAAAAATCAGTTCAAGAAGTATACAGATTGAAAATCTCTAGGATTATATAGGATTGTTGAAAAGAGAAGAAGAAAAAAGGTGAATAACGGACGGAGAGAAGTTACAGCGACGTTTAACACCTTGTCCTTTTGCACGTCGACGTAAGAGTGCTTTTGTCTCGCTCCACCTTGTAACCGTGAACGTTGGAGTAGTTGAATTTTTCTACGTACGTACACGAGTTTCTCGTCTTGGAATCGAGGTCGGAGGTCGCGTGAGATTACACGATAGAGAACGAGAGAAATAAGAGAAAGGGGGGAGAGATTGAGAGGGAGAAAGAGAGATGGACGGAGAGAGAAGAAAAGGAATGAGGAAAAGAAGAGAGAAGTCCGCTCGAGAGTTTGGTATCGTTACAGTTTCGATCGGAGAGTCCAGTGCATCATCTTCGAGTTTGTACGAAGAAAAAGATGAGAGAGGACAGAGTGAAGAAGATAAAGAAAGAGTTAAAGAGAGAGAGAGAGAGAGAGAGAGAGATAGAGAGAGAGGGGGGGGGGAGGGAAAAAGATAGAGAGCGATGGAAAGGAGGAAAAAGGCTGATGGTAAAATCGAAGAAGGATGCGAGCTCACGGATACGTAACTCGATGCATAAATACATGTGCTCGGGTGGACGCGTCTGTATGTGTGTGTGGGCAAGATCGAAGGGAACGCGATTAATAATTGCTGTAACTACGATCGTTGATCCGATGACCCCCTCCAGGATCGTTTCGCGGAGGTCGTGCGCGAATAACGCCCACATGGGAAAGCCACAGACCGAGCCAGTCAGCAGCAGAAGCAGCATCCCGAAACAACCAGAACAAAAAGTACAAAATCCTTTCTCTCTCTCTCTCACTCTGGAATTCAGCGGATTCTTCACTCACGATCCGAACGAGGGATTCACAGAAAGAGAAAAATGGAGAATATCGCGAGTTTGCGAACATTTTTTTTTCTTTTTAACAAAGTTTGAGAACAACAGAAACTCTCCTCTTGTCACTTACTGTCAATCGCTAGCCAGAAAAAATTCCTTCAATCGCTTTTATCCAGAAAATTTTTTATTGACTTCGTAATAAATTTCTAGGATGCATATGATATCTTTCAAGTTATTCTTATCATAAAAGTGTCATTTTTCATTTCTTATGTTATTTAAATATTTTATTACCATGAATTTTTCACTAATATGAATTTCACTAGCATAAAAAGTGGTAAATTTTTTATATCGAAATCATATTGAAGTTTTTTCAATTTTTCAATATGAATTCTTGGATTCCGCCTCGAATAGCATTTTCGTTATCTACAGGAAATTTCATTAACATTAACAGTAACATTTACATTAACATTTAACAGTAGCATTTTTGTTATCTATAGGAAATTTTGCAATCAAATATCCTATTTAAAAAAAACAAGAAGCCTATAATCAATTAATCGGAATAGAACGTATTATGCGAGATCATATGAAATGTGTGCTTATAGAAGAATTGCAAAATTATCAATTCAAACATGTAGAAAAGGAAAAAACGTCCGCGGTCGCGTTTTTGCTCGTGATTAAAAAAAATATATTGATTTAATATTGTGTATACCTAAATTTCTTCAAAGTATAAAACGATAGACTTAAAACGGAAATGGGCTTTAACATTAAATACATATACTTAATCTAAACATCTGAACATGCCCATCATCAAAATACTGTAAAATAACAATTTTTTTTTGGCATAAAGAACATTGGAATCTTAAAAAATAGTGTTCGATATCCTGCAAATAGTTTATACACATTCTGTGTATATGTAGTTCAGGCTTAATTAACTCGTTAACACGATTAATCAGAATTTCTCATCATTATTTTTAATTTTCGACACCGTTCGTGCGTTCGTTACGTGTCTGCTCGTGGCTTGTAATTCGGCATTAATTGATTTAAACGTTGATAAGAGATTTTCATGTTTCGCTGTTTCTCGGTAGAGGATCAAGGGCAATAGAGAAGCTAGCGAGATGCAGGAAAAAAGAGCGGGAGAAGGTAAAAGAGGAAGAGATCGAGGTTCGTCACGCGTCAGGGCGTCGGACAGTCAGTTCGTTTTCCCTCAGCCAGCATTCTCGAGACTCATCCCACGCTAACCCGTTCTCAAAGTGCACAACTCCTTTTCCTTCCTTCTCTCTTCCTTCAATCTCTTCGCTCCGAACGAAATCCCTTTTCGCTCGGCAATCCCTCCTCCTCCTCCGCCTCCTACTACTCCTTCTCTTTTTCTTCTTTTCTTCTTCTGCTTACGTTGCTTTCTTCTCTCCTCGATCACATCGGCTTCGCTGTTCGAGAAATCTCGACTCTCGCTTCGCTTCTTACCTTTTTTTTTTCAATCTCAAAATCCTGAAATTATGATATTTCCCTAACTAATCGGTGTCGAGGACCTTCCAATTCGATCTTATATGTATAGTTTTCTATGGCTAAGGGAATTATGGAATCAGCACCTGAAGTTCTATATGATCCTCTCTTTTTATACTTTTGGCACATTCATTCTTTTCTTCGTTCCTTTTATTTTTACAAATTTTCATTTTAACTGAAAATCCCAAATAAGTATTAAATTTTTATAACTTATCGATGTCGAGTATCTCCTAATTGTATTTGTATATTTTTATTGAGACAAGAGACAATGGAATTACGAATAAAATGATGTATGGTCCTGTTTTGGTACTTTTGGCACATTCATTCGTTCTGTATCGAAATTTTCTTTTTATTGCGCACTCGATTGGCCGATTTTGTTTCTCTCATTCTTTTTCCTCATTTCGTATGTCCTTTTGTTCGTTTTTTACGATTTTTTCGCTTCGATCGACCGCAACTTCCAGAGATCGATATTGAAACGTTGAAATGGAATCACGCCGCTCCTTCGCTTCTCTGTGTACGCCGCGCGGCTTCTTTTTCCTCTCTCTCTCTCTCTCTCTTCCTTTTCGTGCCTCTCCTTGTCGTTCTCTCCTCTTTCTACTTCGGTCTTTGTGATCCACAGAGTGCACCCGTCCGGGAACATTCTCTCTCTCTCTCTCTCTCTCTCTCTCTCTCTCTTTCTCTCACCCCCTCGATCAGTCCATCGTCCACGAGAATACGATTTATGGTCAATCAATACCGAGTCTTTTATCACGCGCTGAAGAAAAAAATCTAAATTGAAATTAATAAACATTCATCGAAGGATTTTTAGCAAATAACGAACACAAAATTTTATACGTGTCACTGAAGCTGTATTAAAAAAATGCACTTTAAAAACCATCATATTATATAGGAATATTGGGATGTTTTTTGATTATTCAGAAAATTTTTCTTTGGAATGAAAATAAAGATATATTTATGGTAAAACAAAGATATATCTTACACAGAATCTAAATAAATCCATTTCTGCAATAATCAGGATAATTTTCATTTTTCTATAGTAAGATATTTATCATATTTTTATTTCAATGTCAGTGCATGATAAATCTCAGCCGTTTTGTGAATCGATAACTCTGCTGGAGCTGTTCACTAAAACGATTCCAAGTTTGGCACAAAATGACATTCATACTTCAAAATATTTCATTAAGAGTATATTTCATCTTTTATGATCTTAAAATCGTTTGATATTTGAATAGAATATCACAAATCTATTGCAAATTTAGACTTATTGCGACTTAAGAAATTTGCAATAAAAAAAAAGATTTTCAAATAGATTGTTTTCATTATGGATGAAAAAAGAGTGAGCATTTCCATTATCTACGAAAATGTTCGATCTCAAACTTAAATTTAAGATCAACTTAAACTAAAATTACGATATTTTTTTTATTTTGCAAATTTTTTAAATAGCACCCATTTTCATTTGTTTCTTCTTTCGAAAATTTTCAAGAACCTGTAACATCCATAATACAGTTCCGTACCAAAATATTGCTTACACATCCTTAACAGAATATACATTTTGTTCAAGATTGGCAGATTTTTAAGGCAATTATTAAAAAAAAAATTGGAATAAAAAAAAATGTTGAGTGAATGAGAGTACAGAAATAAATAATAAAAAATCTATCTATAAGTACATCTAAAAAATGAAGGGGAAAATATAGAATTTTTGGTCGGCGGTGTGTTATTGGCGCGGTGTTCAAAGATACATGGTTGCAGGGGGGAATATATGGTGTCTCTCGGATGCGGGATGGCCCGTCGGTTTCTCGGAGCACGTGTGGTCACGTATCGATATAGGATGCGTCCAGTCACGTATCGATATCGATACTCGGGCTCCTTGGATCTTCGGTGCGCGCTTCTCGCTCGTGCGCTGCTCCGTGTGTCTCCTCGCGCACTTATCTCAATGGAATTGATACTCCGCAGGTGCATGCATTTTCTTTTTATCTTCGACGTGTCTTCCGCGTATATATGCGTTCGTCGAGGCACGCACACACTCGCACTCGACTATCGTGCACATATTTATTGAGATAGGAAATTCCTTTGAGGATACCGAGACTTATTTGCTAATCGAATCTCTCACGCGTCCATCACTTCGGGCTATTTCTCTTTTTCCCGCTCTCTCTCTCTCTCTCTCTCTCTCTTGGTTCTCCCTTGCTTCCATATCTTTCAATTTGCTTCTGCGAGCGCTCATTGTTTTTACTCATTCCTGATGCATTTTTGAGAGAGAAAGAGAAACGAAACAAAATTTAAATTTATAAAAAAATTATCTTCCGGGACATTGAGTGGATGTTTTAAAAAATACGAAACCAGAATAGAAAGGAAGTTACCAAAAATTATAGTATAAAAAAATGTCAAATAAAAATAAATATTAACACGAGTAATATAAAGGTTTTTCTCATTTTCTTTTTCTATTATATTATTACAATTTTTTAACTGAACAGATTATGAAGTCGATACATTTATTTTTATACAATTCTACAGCACACAACAAATCGAATCGCTATATAGAATGATTCGATAAATCTGAGTTATATAATAACTTCTAAAAAAAACTTTTTCCAAAAGTTGAAAAAAGACGCCAAGTAATGAAAGTGTGTATTCTTTCAGAATAAAAAAATATTTTTCAAAAAAAATGAAA